>JADRCD010213206.1:3720-17788 GCA_019843815.1 Montemys delectorum
AACCAACCAACCAACCAACAACCAACCAACCAACCACCAACCAACCAACCAACCAACCAACCAACAACCAACAACCAACCAACCAACCAACCAACCAACCAACCAACCAACTAGCCACCAACAACCCACACAAACCCCACCAAACAAGACAGTCAGTAGAGCACTAACGATATATTCTTCCCGTGTGCTCTTTGCTATCCCTCAAAGTTGTTCATACTGTCCCAAAGACTTCAAGAAAGTCTTGCTTTCTTGCTGGGCTGGGGGAGATGTATGTTGGTAAGGTGTTTGCTGTATGTCAGCATAAGGACCCAAGTTCCATCCCCAGCACTCAGCATGCTAGTATGTGACTGTCATCTCAGAACTGAGGTGGCAGAGACAGAAGACTCCCTGGGGCTCTATGGCCATGCAACCTAACCAAATCAGTGAGTCCTGGATCCCAGCAATAGATCTTGTCTCCAAAATGGTGCCTGATGCCTGGTGCCTGGAGAGGAGTGATATACTTGAGGCTGTCTTGTGACTTCCACACGCAACCCCCTATATATGCGTAGAAAGTGTTTATGCTGACTCTGTCCTCATGCAGAGGGATGCTATGAACTTTGTCTTCATTTTAAGTGAGAAACATCACACATAAACAGGCTAGAAAAATCCATGTGACATATAGCTTGCAAGTCAATAGTTCTAATCCTGGCTCTGAAATTTACTAGCTGTGTGATGTTCAGCAAGCTACAGAATATCTCAGGACTTCAGATACCAAATGAGCAGAACCTACTTTATGGGGCATTTGCAGCGTGTTGCTTTCTGAAATACTTCCTGAGACACAAAGATGCTCAGTAAGTGGAAAAACACTATTGTGAACAGTATTTTGTCAAATACAAAAACATATCAGTGAGTGCAATCATGAGACCAATAAAAAGGAAAAGGAGAGAAGGCTACGGCCAGGACTGCTAGGTGGGCAACAGCCACGAGAGTGTGAAAGGACATGTCTGCAGTGCTGTGGGCAGCACCTCAGGGCAGAGAGAGGATGAATGTTTGCAGAGAATGAGAATTTAGATTTTTATCCTTGGGAATAGAAGAGCTATTGAATTTATTTTGAGAAAAAACTAATAACCCTGGAGATATGGAGGATAAGTTTGGAACAAAGCCAGGGTTCCAATAATCAATGGTAAGGAGGCTTGGGCAGGAAGCTGAGGGAGAGCCATGTGGACGAGGCAGACCTGGGAGGGTGGGATGTGCCCAGTGAGATGGGGGCAGCATGTGTGAGTAAAGGAGTGCAGACACTTAGGAGCAGAGTGGGGGTCCTAAGCATTTAAGGAGATGTCTGAGCAGTGTTCTTCCTCTGAGGATCTGAAATCTCCATGGACATGGAGGACTAAAGTCCAAGGGGTAGAGTAAAAAGCTGGAAGGCGTAAGGGCCTCTAAAACAACCAATCAGAGGAAAGAGCCTTAAGGCATATGACTCACTTATGCAGACAGGGCTAAGAAAGGATAGCTTGGTTTAAAAAAGCCTTTCCCAAAGATGGACTTGAAAAGCACCTAGAAGTTAAGAAACTAAGAGTAATTGGTAAAAATTTTACTATTAAATTCCTGATTATACATTTAACCAATTAGACACAAAAGTAAACGAAATCATTAGCTAAACAATGCCTTTAGATTCAAATATGAAATTAAGTGAAATCTTTTCTTTCTTTTATTAATAGGTATATAAAAGAGAAGTTCAAAATGTTAGTATTTATTTACAAGTTTATTTAAAAAGTTTTAACAGTGATATCCGACAGGAAGTCATCAGATGGTCATCCAGTGGCTTCACAAGAGCACTAAAGGAAAAGGAACCCCGGGAGTCCTCAGAGGTTGACACCTCGGTGCAGAAGCCTGGTGTCCCCATCAGTTGTGGATGAAGTGCCACACTTCTTCTGTTTAAAGTATGGGGAGGTGGGGTAGAAGGAATGAAGAGGAGGGGAGGAAGGAAGAATGAGACATATTTAGTTTAGATCTGCAGGAATTAGCCAGAAAGATCTTAGCACGCCATCTCTCTACTGAAGATTGGCTACTGCCTCCAGTTTTCCTGTTTTCAGTTGACTCGAGCTTCATAGAAAACTACAGTAGAATTCTAGAACCTTCTCACAGTAGTTTCTGGACCTCTTTGAGGGCATTTTAGTCTCTAGTTAAGGGTACAGAAGTTAGCCCTCTAGCAAAAAATAGGAAAGGTTTAGAAAAACCTTTTGCTGTAAAATTTGATTGTTTATTAAGTACCCAGAAAGAGATGCACTGCAAAGAAGGCCTGACTGGCCATCAGATGAAGGCCGCACCCGCTTTTCTATGGAGCTGTGTCTAGGGACACCCTCGCCCCTAAATGTCTCACACCTGAATGCAGTCAGTTGTTCTCATGTTTTCCTCCAAATTCACTAAGTTGTATATCCTAATACTTTATATTAAAAGGCCAAAAGCGCTGCATATTTTCAACACATGGTATGGATATATGCTTACGTTCTGCGATGTTACTAAAGAATACTTTTACTTCCTTCTCAAAACAGCTTCAAGTAAAGATAACAAGTCACGGGACTTGGTTTTAACCCTCTGATGTATTTTGGTTTTAACACTTTCAGTTAAAATAAGTGACTTATTAAAAATGCCTAGAGATAAATCTTTTAGATTCAAGTTTCTGGAGTCATCCTAAATTTACCACAGCTCTCATTACATCACACAGAGCCATTAATCACTTGAATAAGCCACACTGCAGCCCACTATGGCAGCCATGAGGAGGCCTGAGCAAGCCAGACGGCAGGTGCTTAGTCTCACCAAGTCATCAAACCAGCTAGCCTCAAAATGACAACTGTGCTCCTCATTTGCTGAAGTTAGAACAAGTGATATTTTATCTGAGCAATTTCATCTGAAATCTATTTTACCTAATTTGCATAACTTTTAAACTGGTCTTATTTATCTATTGGTTTCTACTACTATAAACAAATTTATACATTTTGCTCTCAAGAACCGTAACAAGGCCGCTGAGATGATTCAGGGTGAGGGTACCTGCTGCCAAGCCCGGTGACCTGGGTTCTACCCCTAGAGTCTGCGCTGGAAGGACAGAGCCGACTCCCAAAAGTGCACACTGACTCTTAGTCTCTCTCTTAAACTGACAAATAACATTTAAAAGAGACATCTCATACCTTCTACAGTAGGGATATCTTTACTCATGGAAGGTGCTGGAACCTAAAGGTAAGAACAGGAGAGAATTCACAAATTTAATGTTTATATACGGGAAGTGAACACAAAAAAATATTTTTAATGAGATTATAGAATAAAACTTAATCTAACTTCAAAAAAGTAAAGATTCCCTCTGCTTTCCTGGGCTGCTCATTCATCCTAAGAAATGAGCCCCAAGAAGTAGAGTCAAATTAGAGAACACACGCTCAGAAATACTTTCTATCAGTAGCCCAGATGGCCCACTGTGTCCTTTGCCCTGTGGCTGAGTGTGTAGAGACATTCTCTTTCAAGCCACACTCAGACATCAGCACTCAAGGACCACCTCTAAGCAGCCTGTCCTGTTGTGCTCACCCATGGTGGCATTACCAAAGCAAGGTTCTTGATCAGTTATAGGTAGATCCCTAATACACTTCCCCAGACCATCAATGGTTTGGTTAATTTCCCTTGAAATATACGGAGGAGGAGAAGGACAGAGGATTATCATTATTATTCAATATATCTTCTCTCTCACACACAAAAACATATTTAACTAGGCTGGTTTTGGGGGCATAAGGTTAAAACAAGTTTAAGAATATGCAGACTGGGGGCTGGAGAGATAGCTCAAGAGCACTGACTGCTCTTCTGAAGGTCTTCAGTTCAAATCCCAGCAACCACATGGTGGCTCACAACCATCCATAATGAGATCTGATGCCTTCTTCTGGTGTGTCTAAAGACACCTACAATGTACTTACATATAATAATAAGTGTTAAGAAAAAGAATATGTAGACTGTAAACTCCTCATCTTTTGACACTGCTGTATCTTTTAAAGCTATATATTACATGTCACAAAATTCTTTGGAAAATTTCCTGTCTAAAATTAACATCTGTTTCTAATTGGTACTGCCAATCATTTCAGAGAGACAAAGAGAGAGAGAGAGAGAGAGAGAGAGAGAGAGAGAGAGAGAGAGTACAAAAAATAAAACAATCGAACAATTTCTTGTTAGTCTAGAAAGAATTGCAAAAAAGGAGCATGTTATCTCTTAAAATATGTATTATTGCATTACTTAAAAAATAATCTCAAGCACTCTGGAGGCAGAAGCAGACAGATCTCTTGAGTTTAAGGCTAGCCTGGTCTACAGAGTGAGTTCCAGGACAGATGGACCTACACAGAAAAAACCTGTATCAAAACAAACAAAACAAAACAAAACAAATCACACAAAAGTAACTAAATCTCACAAATGTTATTTTTCCATTGTTAGGACAGAGTTCCTTGTAGGACTGTGAAAGATAGCCTGGTTCCTGTAGAAACCCTGGTAATCTTAAAAGGATGGTATGCAGTCCTTCATAGATTTGTGGCCATTAGTCACATAAGGGCAATGCCCCAAGCATTGTAGAAGATGTGACCACAAGTCATGTAGGCTCAATACAGATCTCCATTTTAATGAGGTACCAAAGGCCTGAAGGGCTTAGCCAATAAACTCCCCTTCCCAGACACTCCTCCCTGTAAAAGGTATTTAATCTCAGGCCCGCCCTGAGAAGTGGGGTATGGTTTACTCATCCTCTTTCCACCATAATAAATGCCTTAAAATCATGGACAGCCTCTTTTCACGGGGATCCACTGTGGGGAGCTAGGGAGAAGGCTTTCACCTAAAAAGTCCCCATCTAATCTCCCATGGAAGGCCTCTCTGGACTCCCAGTCACTGCCACCACCAAGACAAGTCACCTGCCTGACAAGCCAAGGACTCTCTACCCCCAGGACCAGCTAGAGCTCCCCTCTTTTCCCCTTCGGGCCCCAGGCTAGATCCAGCCCACAGGCCCCCACTCTGTTCTGTTTCAGCTCTTCTGCAGCTTCCAGAGGCACCTGGGTGTCTGATAGCCTGAGAACTAGATGGCCCCGGCCTCCCTGCAGGTCCGGGGACCCTGAGTCAGCTCTGGTTGTCCTAGGGACCTCAGACTGCACTTCCCACCCCTGGAGCAGTCCGCAGCTTCCCTTCAGCCCACCATCATTCCTGGACAGCGACAGCATGGGCTAAGCACGGTCAAAACTTCCTGTATCCTGCCTCCTTGAGTGAGGGACACCTGTGGTGGAACAGACATGGGACCACTAGCCCTACATTTCCTGATCGGTTAAATATATTTAAAATTCGCAAACCCCTACTTAAACAAACATTTGGGAAGCCAGATAATGACAATCAGAGTTTTGTCACACTTTTCTAGCAGACTTGGAAACACCCAGCATCATCAGACTTCTAAACTCTTGGCAACCTGGTGACTAGGAAACTACACAGCATCTTGTTATTAGCTTTGTGAGACTCAGCCACAATCCTTCACGCAGGCTGCCTTGGGACTCAGTATGGTGCTTGACTCAGTCCTAAACTCACAGGAATCCTCAGGGTCCCACAGACTAAGGCACACGCATCCTTCTGCCTGTGGCCTTGGACTTAGATGGCTCTCCTGTTATGCTCAGTTGCTTGCTCTGTCACCATCCCACCGTCCACACCACCAGCACATGTGCAAGCCCCTCTCCTGTGGAGCTGCTCAGTGACTACAACTCCCATCTTCTTCTTGCCCTTGGATCCCCTCTTCCTGCTTATTTTTCATCCATTGAACAATCTACCTATTTCGCATCTACTTTTATTATTTATCTTCCCAACTAAAATGTAGCTTTCAAAAGGATACAGATTTTTGTACCTTTTTTTTTTAAATTTGCACTCTAGCACTGATTAATTATCATGAAGCAGGCTATAATTGAATAGCTGACGAATTAGTGGTGGGAAAATCCAAATTAGAAGCAGCCATAATTAACAAATATGATATTTAAGAACATTTTAGTTGTTCATAAAGACCTAAATTTACTAGTTTCTACCTCACAATTAGTTAAAAACCCTTAATTTATAAGAGGGATTTTTAAGCCTGTTAAATCTCTGTTAAATAAACTTTATATACCTAATATCTAAATATTAATGTTCTTATTTAGTGTTCTCTAATTAAGAATTAATACACTGGTAAAGCCAGTTGCTGGCACACAGCACTGTCACTAAAGCAGAGCGCCCAGAGCCTCCAACGAAGCAAAGCTTATGACTTAGGTGGTCTGCATTCAGATGGCAGGGAGGGGTTTAGGTACTTCAATCTCTTTAGCCAAAATGCACCTGCTCTAAGAAGATAACCCAAGGGACAACCAACTAGGACAGCAGAGCACAGAGAGGAAATGCATGCAGATAGGCATGGAGTGGGAACACGAAGACAATTTGAACCCAGAATTTAAGAAGTAAACTAGGTTTTAATAGCCTCTGACTTAAATTACTCAGCCCCCCCCCAAAAAAAGCTAACTTCAATAGCATTATTTCATTTTATGTTTCCCAAAGGTCTTGACATGTTTTGTTGCTACATATTTCAGAACCTTGGTAAATGATCTTATGATATGCACATGATTAAAAGACACCTTAGTTCCTTGCTCCTTACCGATTCAACCAGTGATCTTGCTTCCTCTGTAGTGCAGTGGAAAGGACTGTCGCAGATGTGCACATTTACACTGCAGAAGAGAAAGGATGTCAGTTAACACAGCCGGAAAGGACCAACCTCCTACACTGCAGGGGCGATGACGTCAGTCAAAGACGAGAGAACGGAGCAAGCGCAGATCCGGGCCAGGAAAGCTACTGTACGTGCAAATACACGGCACTCTGCGGAGGAGTCACAACAGGTTTACACTTCCCTGGTACACACATAAATATCCCAACTGCATTTAACCTTAATTAAGAACCAAATCCAACATACAGAGTGGGACAGTGAGGGGACATTCTCCTGTACGGACTAAGCACTGGTATTGGAAAAATAATTGAAATTCTGTCTCAGAGAGATTCAGAAGAATAAGGAGAAGTAGAAAGTAAGACATGAAAACGTTCCTAAGTTGGGCAGCCTGGGAAGGCAGAGGACCAGCCTTGGCTTAGTCTCCAATCAGTAAGGGTGTGGGAACTCATGGCCTTCCTAGCTTGGGAGACCTGGAAGCACGCCACCACTGCCCAGGCCCCGCTCCCCAGGTGCCAGCAGAGGCCACTATCACTCTTACATACAGTAAGGTCAATTTCTAAACATTTCGAAGAGAAGCTGGCGGGTTGAAATGGGTGTAGATAACACAATCAGAGAAGGGAACTATGACCGAATTACTTTTTTAAATCAAAGGAAAAAGTGACTAGCAATGAACGTCTCCTAACTGATGAATGGGGGAGCCACAAACACTCATTTTCTCTCAAAATAGACCTAGCAAATCTTCACGATTGCTTTGTGAAACGTGTTTGGAATCTGTGGTGCGAAGCCTGTCCGTGTGTGTGTGTGTGTGTGTGTGTGTGTGTGTGTGTGTGTGTGTGTGTTGTTCAGACTCAATGTGTCTGTACTGGCAACCATGGTTATCGTAGCTTTTCATCCTGCTTAGCATCATAATGGAGTGTAGAACTCAGCTTCATTTTTGCCATGAACAATATTTAACTTATATATTGTCTGTAGACTTTTAGTTAACACTATCTATTTAGGTATTTACTGATGTATGTGTACACTTTGCCATAGCATGCACGTGAAAATCGGAGTCCAGCCTCCAGAACCTGCTTTTCCCCTTCAGCAAGCTGAGGAATTGAACTCAGGCCCCCAGGCTTGTTGGCAAGTGCCTTTACCTGCTGAGCCATCTCGCTGGTCCAGATCTCTTTTTACTTTTTTATTTTAGTTTTTTGAGGTAGTCCTTTCTATGCATCCCATGGTGGACCAGCAATATCACTAAAGAGATGTTCTGGAATTTTTAAATGAAAAAGAATTGACCTCCCTTCTTTGAAACTCTGGGACTTGAGCATTTAGGAAACTTAAGCTTGGCAGAAACTGACAATAAATTAACATTGTATGTGCAGAGGAGACATGTTCTTACCAACTGATAGCTCCCTTGTCACATTTCTTCATGACCATCTCTTTCCAACGTTCATGTGCAGAGTTAATAATGTCAAGGGCGAAAGCCTAGTTCCAACCGAAAACAGACAGAGCTAGTTGAGACCTAGTTCCAACAAAGCAGTGTTCTGCCCACCTAGAGCTGTGAAGTGCATGAACTCTAGAACTGGGCACATGAGTAGGAAACTTTACTTAGTCACCAGCTGAGATACACACACGTGTTTACTTACCTTCACTAAGCCTCAACTTCCTATTCAGAGGAAGAACACAGAAGGAGGGTGGGGTGGGGTGCAATCTACGTAAGGGGAAGGCAAATGAAAGCCTGTGGGTTATATATGGGCTGCCACCTGTTTTTGGCCCATGGATGCGTTAGTGGAGCAATGGCAGTGCTGAGATGTTAGGGAACCATACTGCGTGTGTAAAGCCTAAAACATTTACAATCTGACCTGTACAGACATAGTTTGCCTGTCTTGGATCTAAACCACAGAGCTAATAATGAATCAATAAAATGATGCAGTGCTGTGCTTAGCCTAGTCCACCACCTGGGAGGGAGAACACACATGTTTAGCACAGCATTGCATGACAGTTAGACACAGTCTAATTGTCTAAAAGCACTGCCCCAACTTTTTCTTGGATCTCATTCTAAAATGTATATTGCATAATCAGTAATGAAAAAATATTTGGCTAGGTGTATATATAGTAACATTACATAATAAAAATCTTTACTCAAAGAAGAAAATTATTTTTACATATTTTTTCAAAATTAGTTTATGTGTATGTGTGTGCGTCTGAGACTGTTTATGGGCATCGCCTGTGTGCCAGAGGCCTAGAGGCCAGAAGAGGGTTTCTGATGCCCTTGAAGATGAGTTACAAGGAGATGTGACCCACTATGTGGGTGCTGGAAGCCAAACTCGAGCCCTCTTCCAATGCAGGGAGACCTCTGAACCAATGAGCCATCTCTCCAGGTAGAAGAAAATTATTTTGCTTATCTTTCCCCGCTCAATGTTGTTTCTTTTCTTTAAGGAATGGCCTTATTTATTAACTAATTCATACCAGATTTATGCTTCTCAATTACAACTAATAATTATCACACTGAAGAAATAATCTTGGGTCCTGACATTGAATCATAATGAGAAATTTAACTGTGAATAAAATTCTCTCAAGTCTACAGATGAAAAAGAGAGAATGGTGCTATTCTCAATGAGGTGACATTGGTGTGCTGTCTTAGATAGGGGATAAGAAATGGAAAATTTTACATGAATAATACAGGGACGGAGTTTTAGATGAAGTTATTCAGATAATTCTGTTTGTAATAAACTCTAGTACCTGCTTAATAAAATGGGCTGGCAAACTTTAGAATTAAAAAATGGGAGCCCTTTTTTTAAACCATGCAAAAGTGGCACAATTAAATGTTTGAGTTAGGCTCTGTATTTTAATGGCAATCATAAAAAGCAATACATAAAGTGGCTAGTGTTACAAGAGTGATCTGGGCGTCATACAGAAAAGAGTCAATGTGTGCTAAAGCTTCCAGAACACTGCACACACCTGACTCTGTAAGTTTACAACTTTCCAAGAACTCTGTGTGTGTGTGTGTGTGTGTGTGTGTGTGTGTGTGCGCGTGTGCGTGTTTGTGTGTGTGTGTGTGCGCGCGCGTGTGCATGTGTGCATGTGTGTGTGTGTGTGTGTGTGTGTGAGAGAGAGAGAGAGAGAAATTATAAGAAAAATTTATTTCAAAAATTTCAAATACTGCATTTTTAAGACAAGTCTAGGATACTTTTTATATTTAAAACACTGAACAAAACCCTTGTGACATTAAGGATCCTTTTAATGAGCCTTTTAAGAAAACTCTGAGTCTAGCAATCAATCTTGCAGAGAAATACTTCCTGTCAGTTTTAAGCTTTCATTAAATGCATTGTTTCACTTGTAGAACACACTTTCTGTGCCCACTTAGAAGCTGGTTAAGAGTGTGCGATTTATTTAGTGGCTATAGCTTTAAGAAAACATTCGGCATTTTAGGCTTCAGCTCTTTGGCTGATTTTCCCCATTTGTGTCACATTAGATTAGAAATATTCTTATGGAAGCTTTATGGCATTCTAATGGAAAAATCCTTTACCAGTAAGACAATTCAAGTATTCTCTTTAATTGTTAAGCAACTTCATCCAGTCACGGGAAGACTTAGACAGGAGGGCACACTGGTGGGATTTACAGTAGAGAAAACAGCCTCCTCAAACCAGGAAACGAAGCATTTTTCTTCATACACAATTTGCAAAGTTAAAACTAACTCCAAAATTCCTTCACTTTCTGGGATAAGTTATAAGTAGATCAGCTTTGTTGATTCATTTAAATATTCCTAAAAAAAATTAATGCTAACTCCCTTAAATACCGACATCAATAAAGTACATTTTGTCTTCCGTCTATGATATGAGCATTCACTTCAGATCATCTAAGTAAAGTATGCGCTATCAGACATCAGGAGGTGTACACGCAAATACACATCCTCATCTTTACCTTGTTTTTGAATTCTCCATTAAAAGCAAACTTGTTCTCTGGTTTTCCATCTGGTACTTTATAGAATCTAAACCAATTGAGAGTGGCTTCCAGGTAACCTGGTTTGAACTTCTTAACATCATCAATATCTGAGAGGGAAGAAACAAAAACATCTTGTTAAAAAATCAGCTATCCGTGGTCTGAGGAAGGCAGGAAATGTGGGCCTCGTCCTGTTTACACCGTAACCAATGCCGCTGGCAATTGCTGAGGTGTCTCATATCACATGCAGACTTCTATTTCCCTATGTGAAATACTGTTCCTTCATTCTATAGACATTTACTGAGACTGAGACCCTTCAGTACTCGGGTTTCTTTGTTTGTTTTTTGTTTTTTGTTTTTTGTTTTTTTTTTTTCAAGACAGTGATTCTGAGTGGCCCTGGCTGTCCTGGAACGCAATTTGTAGACCAGGCTAGCCTTGAACTCAGAGATCCGCCTCCCTCTGCCTCCCAAGTGCTGGGATGAAAGACAAGTACCACCAAGCTGGGACACATGTTGCTTTCTGTCTAGAAGTTCACAGGGCTTCACAAGAGAGGAAGCAGACAGATTCCAAATGGTAATACCGTACAAGGAGGTTGTCACAGGTGGACACAGGATGGGAATATCACGTAAGGGAGGGAAAGAATGACCCAGAGGAGTCAGGCAGGAGCGGGGAAGGCAGAAAGAACAACATGTGGGAAGCAAGGGAGTGAGCCCGGGGTAATAAATCAAATACAGGCCAGGACGGTGTGTTAAGGCAGTGGAGAGGGAGGAGACGCCCCAAAGAAGGGCCAGTGAGGAGCACATACCATGACAAGGATTTGCCTCATCTGACAGGTAAGGGGAAGGGCTAAACCAGCAAAATCACAGGTTCAGGACTCAGGTTTTTCTGAAATACTAGCCTAAAACTTCAGAACACAAATGAGAGCAGTTCCCAGGAGGCAGCGCACTGACAATGGACCAGAAAGGCTTCGTGAATTTTTATCCGGTATTTAATGAACTCTTACAAAGTGTCACGCTGTTCAAGGCTGTGAGAGCTGACATATGTAAGGGAGGAAGCACGACAGAAGCTGTCATGGCTGACATGGCTGCAGGAAGGGGCAGACAGCAAAGAAGCAAGCACGTTCAGGGGCAAGTGAAGAAATGAAAGAAAATGAAGCCAAGCAAGGAAGGCAGCGGTGAGTCCGGGGAAGTGGGGGTTAAACAAGGCGGGACCTGAATGGTACAAAATAACTATCCTAACTCAGCCATGGGTCTACTTTTAATGACCCACACTGGAATATATTGGAAGTAAAATCCCTGTATTGGGATTGATTGAACCCTTGTCCAGTGAGGTCTGCAGGGAAGCAGCCTTTCTGATATTCAATTTAAAAGTATAATAAATACTTGCCAATATACTGTAACTAAAGGAGAAGTTTAGAACCATCCTGAGATGAACAGTATATCATAGCAAATAACAAACAAATGTGGTATACCTGAAAAACAGGGGGTGACACACAGGCAGGGAGAGCCCAGAAACTACTTGGTGTCAAGTCTTGTCGAAGCCCCGCCCTGTCACGTGGCTCTGCTCATACAAACAAGTTTTACTCCCTTGCCTGCCCACACTTGTCCCCTGCTTGGTATACAGGGAGAGGTGGAACACCTCCAGAGCTGGGAGCTTCTTGTAAGCGAGATGGACTTGGTAGGGTAGAGGCCAGGGCAAGAGAGAACTTCAGTTTTCTGCCAGCAATCTTCTTGAAATGATACTAAAGGCTACACATCTAGCCAAAACATTTTGAAACAAAAAGCATCAATGTTCCAATTAAACAAAGGGAGTGGGGTTGGGCGAAGAGAAACTTGTTTGAAAGGGAATGCAGGTTATAGTTAATGTCACAAAAGCCAATATCTATGGATGGAGCCTTTGTAACTGATGGCAGATGCTCTAAGACTGGGGCTCCCCCATAGCCCACCCTTTCAGTAAGGCACATTCCACCCTCGGTTACAGACTCCCAAACTCTTCACCTAATACAGTGTTGTTTCTATTGTTGTTCAGTGTTGTTTCCCCAACTTCTATTTATCTTCATATTTTTTGCTTATCTGAAAGGTTCTTTCTAAGGCAGATTTTCCATTATCATTTTCTTACATCCCCATATTCTCACAAGGCATCCCTGTAAACTGATTAAGTACGGCCTTTTCCAACTTAATGTTATATTATTCCATTGGGAAAAATATCTTAGTATACAAATATTGAACTAAAAATGTACTTTAATTTCCAAAATAATTTCTTATACTTCAATCTGATGGATGACTCTATCCCTATACCTCGCCCAATCCACTGTTTTTTTTTTTTATTTCACTGTATAAAACATTTGATTATCTTTACCTAACATGTCAATTTCTTTTTCTCTTTTTTTCTTTTTTTGGTTTTTCGAGACAGGGTTTCTCTGTGTAGCCCTGGCTGTCCTGGAACTCACTCTGTAGACCAGGTTGGCCTCGAACACAGAAATCTGCCTGCCTCTGCCTCCCAAGTGCTGGGATTAAAGGTGTGCACCACCACCGCCTGGCAAACACATCAATTTCAAAGAAAGAAGCATCTAGCTATCCAATAGCCTTTTCAGTCAAGGAAGCTCTTTGCTCAGAACTTATGGAGGGGACCTTTAAGATGCCATTGATTAAAAATGACAAACATTTAATAATGCCAAAAACAAGAACAAATCTCCAGAATAGACTAAACTTGCCAATTCTCAAGGAATTACATCCCTGGGGAAAACAGCTGCCTCTTCATAAACAACACAAAGCTCAGACAAAATCAGAAGCACACAATTTCAACATTTCCAGGACCTCAGTAGTAAACCAGAAATCTAGCTTAGTGAACAAGCTAAGGCCTGAAACACTGTGCTTACAATGGGGAAGGAGAGCCACAGAAGGCATGTATGCTAAACATAAGGAAACTGTAGCGAAGAGAGCCTGACAGGCTTGCTAAGATGTGTGCTGAGAGTAAAGTATAAATCAGAGCCACAAGATCTTCAGCTCTTAACCTGTTTTTCTTCTTGTTGCATAGTTACACTGTCCAGCCAAAAAGGTGTTAGAGACAAAAGCAGCTGTGTTTATATGTTTTCTTCACCATGGTGAAATACGCACAGCATAGTACTGTTCCCTGGAGTGGTTTTAGGCGTTTAGCTCGGTGGCACTGTGCCCATCCATAATGTCTAAACATTGCCATTGTCCATCGGCAGACCTGCTCTGTCAGATGCATTTTTATAATTTATGCTATTTTAAAGAAAAGTAGCAATTTTCTAGCTCCCATTTATTCCCACTCTTAGGATTTTATATGAAAGTTTATAATGTGGACAATTATGCCATTTACTGCAAAGATAGACCGCTCCAACAATAAGCACTGAGGACCTGGAAGTGCTTATTTATAAAACCAAGTGAAATATATCTCAGTTTCTCTGCTGGA
>JADRCD010213207.1:0-12230 GCA_019843815.1 Montemys delectorum
GTGTGTGTGTGTGTGTGTGTGTGAAGGGTGGAGGTGGCTGGTAGCTTCTGTTCCTCCTTCACACTCCTCTGCTCCTGGACCAAGAGGGGCCAGCCTCCTTACCTGCCCTTTGCCCGGCAACCTGCAATCATGTTACACAAGGACCACCCACACCCTGCTACACACACACACACACAGCAGCCCTTTGGAATCTTCTCTTCCCTTCTTTGTCACACACACACACACACACACACACACACACACACACACGCACACTCACTTACACACAGAAGGGCCTTGCCTCTGGGTAAACAACCTTGTCCTAGTCCTCCCTCTCCTCCAGGCTCTGTTCTGAGGAATGCAGCAGCTGGAAAGCTGTAGCCCTTGGGTCCCAGACTACCAGACTAGTACACTGCAGGCCCCTGACAAGCTCTCCTGGAATCTGGACAGTCACTTCCTCTCTGAACCTTAGCTTTCCCATCTGCAAAGTGGGGACAATCGTTCCTGCTGGTGTTCTTGACAACACTCTGGGAATGCAGGGGGAGGAAGCAAAACCTTTGGCCAGGGCTCTGGGGACGGATTCCTCAGCCTGGGACTTAGCTTTCCCTTGAAAGCCATCCCTCCCTCCAGTCTGTTGTTAGTCTGTTGTAGAAGGTACAGGCCAGGCCTGGGTGTGGCAGTACAGAAATAAAAGTTGTCCTGGCAATGCGCAGGGTTTGTCAATATTTCCATCCTTCACAGTTCCCAGCGCAGAGCCCTTCTCTTGCCTAATGTGGTCGTTCCAAATCTCTGGAAGGGGAAAGCAGGCTAAGTCCTCCAGGTCTGTGCTCCTCCCTGTGCCTGGTGCTTGAGACAGGGGCTCACTGCTGAGCTAAGTTCCTGTTACCACTGAAGTTATCCTTGGTACTAGCCAGGGACGACACAGGGACAATATCTGTTGGAGGGGCAGATTGCATCTCTGCACTCACTACATGGACTCCCTCCACCTCCACAGTGGAGTCGGGCCTATGGCTCATACAGGGAACTGATCACATACTTGGGCCAACAGGAGGAGGATGTGAAGGGAGGCAGCAGGAAGGCCCTACAGGGAAGCTCTGCTGAGGATGCACTCCCTGCCCCTTCTACCTTATGGCTTTCTCTGCCAGCCGTGGCTCTTGAGTGCTTATTTGTCAATGTCCCTCCCAAAGGTAAGGGGATAAGCTGTACTAACTAACCTAGGTGAAGGGCTGTCAAGGTGAGAGGCTCGGCCCCCTGAACTGTGACGAGAATACCCAGGCCTGGCCTGCTCCTCCCAGGGAGGCTTCCAGCTCCTCCAGGACAGTCTCATTCTGTAGCACAAGCTGGTTTGTAACTTGTCATCCTCCTGCCTGAAGGCTGGAATTACAGGCATTACCCCATAACCCCACTACCATATGGCAACTGGAATATCAGGTTCTAGTTGAACCTGAAGGCTCCTGGTTGAGCTCTGACCCCCACCTCTAACTCCCTCAGTGCAGGATGATTGTTTAGAAGTTTGAGTGTGGTTTGGGTGTCCTGGAGAACCAATGGGGACCCATCTAGAGGTTGGCTGTCTCTCTAGGCTTGGAGAAGGGGAAACTGAGACCTCTCTGGGACAAAGGGCCTACTCCATGCTTCCAGACTGTTAGGCAAATCCACTACCACCATTAACCTTTATCCCCAGCCCACAAGCTTTTTTCTTTTTTTGTAGGATTTTGTATTTATGTGTGTATATGTACTACATACGTTATGTACATATGTGCGTGTTTGTGTCACAGAGGTCAGAAGAGGACATCCGATCCTCTGGAGCTGCGGTTACAGACAGTTGTGAGTCACCTGTAGATAGATGCAGGAAACCAAGCTCCAGTGCTCCAAGAGAACAGTGAGGTCTCTTAACCCTGACCCATCACTCCTCAGCCCCAACAGACGGGCTCTGGCTGGGGATGTGCTGCAGTTGCGAGAGCTCCTGCTTAGCGTTCATGAAGCCCCATGTTTGACCCACAGCACAACGCAAGCCAGGCAGAGTGAGTGGTGTCCATCTGCAATCCCAGATCTGGGGAACTGAAGGAAGATCGGGCTAGCCTCAGCTATCTAAACTCTTCCAAAATAAATAAACTTTAGAAAATAAAAGAGGGCTGGAGAGATGACTCAGGAGTTCAGAGCACCTCCTCTTCCAGAGGACCCAGGTTCAGTTCCCAGTACCCACACGGCAGCTCACAACTGTCTATAACTCCAGTCCCAAGAGCATCCAAAGCTCTCTGCTGGCCTCTGCACATGTGGTACACAGTACATTTTTAAAAATAAGAAAGAAGCTTGAATCTCAAGAAGAGCCCTGGTGAAATCAATTCTAGCCACTCTCACTGGGTCTCACAAGGCCGTTTAATTGCTCTGTAAAAAGATAGATGACATTAAAGATCCAACCGTGAAAATGGCAGGGGAAACTCTGACCTTGTGTTAGCAGTTCTCAGTGGAGACAGGGTATGCTGGGAGTAGCTTTCATCTGTCACTTGCCTCCCTGTGACCCAGCTGGCCTGTGTGGGTCTGAAATGGGGCCTCATCCTTGGGCCAAGGGGTCCCTTCTGCAGCTGGCTTCTCCTGGCCACAGCAGCTGCCCTCTCGGTTCCACATCTCGTTCTCCTGACGCAGCCGCTGGTTTTCAGTCCGGAGCCTCTCCACCTCTGCAGCCAGCTCTTCCACCTGTTGACAGGGTTGCCTGCTGTGGCGTCCCTGCAGCTGCTGGAGCCTCCGAGTTTCCTGCTCAGCCTGTGACAGGCGCCTCTCTAGATCCAGGTAGTCTCGCACCAGCTCCTGTTTGCTGCGGCCCTGAAGGCTCTCAGTGTGGTACCGCTCATAGGCCTCAGAGAAGTCCCTCTGCTGAAACTCTCCATGGGCTCGGCCTTGCCCATCACTGTCCCCGGCTTCATTCTCCCCACCGGAGCCTGCGTGGGAGGTCCCATGGAGCACATCAAGGTTAGGCTCCTCCAGGTCACGATCATTCATGAGGAACTGGGTCGTGTTGTAGGGTGCCAGGGGCTGGCCTTTGGCAAACATCTCCTCGCGGACCCGAGAGGCCCTCTGGCTCTGCCTCTCGTCTCGCTGTTGCTTCTCAGCCCAGCTCAGCTCCAAGTATGGCCGCCAGTGCCGCTTGCGCTTTGATGGCCGTCTTCGGTGCTTCTTTCGGGCCAGCACCGCCTCCACTGAACAGCCCCCTGGGCTCTGGGTTCGAGAACCCCTAATGTTACAACTTGAGCCATCGCCAGCTGGGGCAGTCCCTTCATCCTCGGATTGAATCTCCCTTCCTGGGGGCAGAAGCTGGGAACCACCGAAGTCATGAGGCTCATGGGCTATCTGAGGGCTCCGAAGACCACCAGAAGTCTAGAGAGAGGAAGGAAGGTGGGTCACAGATAACCTTTGCCTGGGAGGGGAGTCCTTCCCGGCCCTTCCAGGCATCCCATACCTGTCTCAAGTGGTCACAGCTTAGCCCCTCCCTCTTTCACAACAATTTAAACTGTCTTCTGGTGGGGAGGAAAGCACTTCACCTGAGTGGTTCTCTGCCACTGGCCCTTCCTTTCTTTCTTCTTCCCCCCAACCCCCTCTTTTTATTATTATTATTTTTTTGACATAGCATCTCCCATAGCCTAGGCTGGCTTTGAACTCACTTGACCAACCAAAGAGGACCTTGAACTTCTAATCTGCCTGCCTCCACCTCCTGAACACTGATTACAGACACATGCCACCATGCTGGGTTTCTGTACTGCTAGGGATAAAAGCTAGGGTTCATGCATCCTGGGTAGTCATTTCAATGTCCAGAACGATACCAGATCTAGCGTAGCATTCCACAAGCACTAGTCAAATGGGAGACAGGGAAGCTAGATAACGGTAACGGATACTTGTAATCCCAGCACTAGGGTGGCAAAGGCAGGAGGGTCAGGACTTGAAGCCAGGATCAAGGACAGCCTGGGCGACCACCACAGGTCGTAGGGATTCTGAAGGGATCCATATTTGGTTTAATGCTCTGCTATTCTTGAAATTGGGGTCTTCCCAGTGTAGCCCAGGCTAGTCTCAAACTCACCAACCTCAGCCTCAATAACAGGAACATGAAACTATGACTAGCTCTAAGCTTCGTATCGTCACTGAAGCCAGAGTCTCACGCATGCTCAGTAGGCGGGATGTCACTCCACTATGCTCCTACCCGTTTAGCTTTTATTGTGAAATAGTCTCACTAAGTTTTCCAGGCTGAACTTGAACTCACTCTATCTAGGCAAGTCTACCTGCCTCGGCTTCCAGAGCAGTTAGGATTATAGGCCAGGGGTTGAACTTAATAACTTCTAAACAGGGATTCCCTGCTCCCTCCTGAAAATGAGCTAACTAATCCTGCTTCAGGCTCTTTGCGTGCTGGACCCTTTCCCCATGCTTCAGTTCTAACGTTGCCTCTTTAGTGACACTCTCCCTGAAGATCCTATGACAGTGGCTCTCCCAGCTCCCCAGCTACTCTATCTCGTCACACAGGCAACCTTGCAGATAGCACCCAGCCTGTTACTACTTATCATATATCTTCATCCCCTGAGAATGCAACATTTTACCCCTGTGCTCTGTGAACACATGGTTGTTTCTCAGTTTATGGACTGTACAAGGCAGCAAGAGGTCCTAACCAAGGGGAGGTCGCAGTGAGATTTCAGAGCTGTAAAGAGGGAGAGAGAATCCACCAATCCAGGGCTTGGTGACAAGTAGGAGGCCAGCCTGTTCCAGGCCAGCCAGGGCTACACAATGAGACCTTGGGAGAGGAAGAAGAGAGGGGGAGAGGTGGGGAGGGAATGCACCCAAGGGGCATCTGCTTATCTGTGTGGTGAGGGGTGGGAGTCCTGGGTGTGAGGATAGGGAACGAATCGATCTAAGTCTGTGGTTAGAGAGATTTCTAATAATAACCACTATCACGGCCTTGCCGCTCCACACTGCGTGGCATCTAAGCAGGGTCATTCTTTACAGTTTTATTACCTTTACTTATTATCTAAGTGTGTATACAGACACACCCTAAGGACATGGCTTTTGTGTGTGTGTGTGTGTGTGTGTGTGTGTGTGTTGTGTGGTGTTTGTGTGTGTGTAGGTCACAGGATCTCTTGTGGGAGTTGGTTTTCTCTTTCTACTCTATAGATCCTGGAGGTTGAACTCAGGTTGGCAGGCTTGGCACAAGAAGTAACTTTACCTGCTGAGCCATCTTGCTGGCTCCTGGGCAGGGGATTTGGGGGTCCACTTTTGGAGACACAACTGTTTACAGCCTTGTAAAAGCAGGGGTATATTGTATGAGTTGCTGGATTATTTGTTTTTTTTTGGGGGGGGGGGTTATGAAAGGGTCTCACTTGGTAGCCCAGGATAGTCTGGAACTCATTTTGCAGCCAAACTTGGTTTCAGCAGCCCTGCCTCAATCTCCCTGAGTTCTGGGATCGCACATGTGAAGGAGCCCTGCCTCAGTCTCCTGAGTTCTGGGATCGCACATGTGAAGCAGCCCTGCTCCAGTCTCCTGAGTTCTGGGATCGCACATGTGAAGCAGCCCTGCCTCAGTCTCCTGAGTTCTGGGATCGAACATGTGAAGCAGCATGCTGACTGTCTTATTATGTGTTTCAGCGATCCTAAGGGGATCCTGGAGGGTGGAGGTGTGTTGTGGGTTGTTTGCAGTGTTCCCTCACCTTCGGGAAGATCACCAGTCACCAGGCCCTGGCCTTGTTTTACTCGTGGCTTGGACCAGCTAAAAGATTGCTCTGCTGCCTGCCTAGAGACCCGAAGTACAGGGAACTAAGGATAGCTCATTTGTATGTTTACAGTCATTCCCCTGTTCCCAGCCTTAGTCCCCTCGTGATTCCAGCCTAAAATCAAGCCAGCTCTGTCCCTCCGCTTATTCACTGTCTCCATTTTGAAGCTCTGCCCCTCCACTACCGTCACTATAAAAGATAAGTTCTGCTCTGTAACCTGCACGAGTCACTCGCCCTCTCTGAACCTTCTAGCCTTGACACACCATGAGTTTCAAATTAAGAAACCATGGCCTGGGTTAGGTACGATGGGTTAGAAGCCTCTCTGAGCTAAACACTGTGACACACGCACATAAAGGCAGCACTCGGGACAGAGTGACAGGCCAGCCTGGTCTACAAAGAGAGTCTCAGAGAGTCTCAGGGCTGTAACACAGAAAAACACTGTCACAAAACAAAAACAAACCCAGCAAACAACAACAACAAAGGGCTGGGGATTTAGCTCCATGATAAAGCACTTTCCTAGCATTTGCAAGGTCCTGGGTTCAATCCCCAGCATTGCAAGATCAACAGCAACAACAACAACAGAAACCAACTCTCTGGTTTTTGGCTCTCTGCTATTTTGGGAGTGTGACGGATAAAGAAGGCCAAGGAGAGACAGCATGGGCTGGGACTCTGTGGGTTCCTGATGTAGCCCATAATAAGGTGCCATTTACTGAGGACTTAGGAGCTTTCTCTCTCTCTCTCTCCTCTGAGGTTTTCCTGCCCTGCCTGCCAACCCGTACACCAAAAACAAAAACTCTTGTCCTGTTTCATTCTTGGGGTTCTCAGCCTGGAAACATTTTTTTTTTCTTTTTAAGAGCAAATCTCTAACCAAATTTTTTGTCCTTGGGGTCACCTGTCATTGAGAGGCAAGGTTCTGCTAGCCTAAGACCCTAAACATAAGGTGTGACGTTGTCACTTACAGGCTGTGTGATTCTGGAAACCTTAGGTTCTGTCTATTGGAAATACCATCTACCTTGAAGGGCTTTTAGGAAGCCAGGAGGTATCACTGAATCACATTCTGGCCTATTTCCCAGAGCACAGCACAGACTCATTTAAAACACTGGCTTCCTAGCTGGGTGTGGTGGTGCAGGCTGCAATTTTAGCCCTTGAGAAGGCTGAAGAGGAAGGTTGTTGCAAGTTCGAGGCCAGCTGGGGATACACCGAAAGACCCTGTCTCAAACAAACAAAAATAAAATAAAATACTAGCTTTTTCAATCTACCAACAAACAAGCAAGACAAAACAAACAAACGACAAGAACAACAAAACCCTAGGGTTTCAGCTCTCTGACTCCATGTTTTGGGGCTTTCAGGTGGCGGGGTTAGGGTGGGGTGGGGGTGGGGGGCCTTCTTACCTTAGCCTCCTGCAGAGCAGCTGGTGACGCTGTATTACAGTTGCTATGGTTCACAGTGGCCATCTTCTCCTACTCTTTCAGTAGATGATGCCTTTAACTACTGTCACCTGCTTTGAACAACAACAGAAACCTAAGTCCTCAGGCAGAAGCTGGTTGGTCAGGAATTGTCTGTCCTAGCAGCAGCAGCAGCAGCAGCAGCAGCAGCAGCAGCCATTTTGTGGCCCCAAACCTGCATGGCCTTCACTTTCAAATGAAGACTCCAAAGGCTGCTTCCATACCCTAGTTCTCACACTTCTAGCCAGCAAGGGACCAAATGGGAGAGCGAGACCATCTTTTCAATCCTGTTCATCAGGCCCCGGGCCTCTGCTCTCCTAAGGAGTAAAGACCAGGCTGGCAGTTAGGAAGGTAGGCCTAAGCTCTGTCACGCAGAAAGGACACTGCTTTGGGGAAGCTGTGGATGGGGTGGGTCTGTGGCTTCAGGAAGCCCCTATCTTGACCACCTTCAACCTCTCTAGGATGGGACCTGGCCAGAGCCTATGGTTGAAGTCTACAGGGCCTGGACGGCTACTCTCCTGTCTCAAGGAACGGGGAAATAAAGGAAAGAAGTCTTCAAACTACATGCAGCTGACAGGAAAAAAAAAAAAAATCAAATGGGAGTAAAAATGGATTTTCTTGGAAGAGGGAAAATAGTCATGGAAGGGAGGGACTGACCTATTTGCTGTCAAGGGCTTACTGTACACCACTACCTCTGTGTGTCTTTCTGTGCGACCGCCTGTCCATGAAATTCTCAACGCCTCAGCCCTACCTCTTGCTGCAGTAGCAGCAGCTCTGGCCAAGCCGCTCAAGCACTAAGATGGGGGGGAGGTGGAGGGGCGAAGAGGACAGCCTGGCAGCGCAATGGCTGCTGGGGGTTGTAGTTCTTCCACACTAGGAAAGCTGCCCAGGATACCTTCAAACTCCCATTACGTCAACAACCATGCCCAGGAACGCCAAAACCCTATCTGCTTTTGCGTGGACATCCCGCGCTCACCGATCTCTTCTTTGATTGGGTCGCTTGTCTGCCAGTCTTGCTGCTTTTGTCAACAAGTAGCTGTGCGGAAGCACAACTGGACCCGCCCTGAAAGGACTCAATTAAAGAGTTCATTGATGGCGTTAGTCTTTACCGGGGAGAAAGATAGATCCGGCTCGACGGGGCGGGGCCTACGCGCGGAGGGATTCCCTAGCCTTGAGGAAGGCGACGAGCAGCTCGGTGGCCGCCGCCGCCGCCATTTTGGGCTGGGAGGAGGCAGCGGAGGGACTCGCTGCGCAGTGAGAGCACCCCATGGGGGGTGGTCCGGGCGCGGGGAGAGGCCGGGCCGAGTGGGCTGCCTGAAGTGGCGGCGCCGGGAGACGGCGGGGAGCTGGGTCGGGGGCCGGGAAGGGTGAAGGTTGGCGTCTCCCCGGCCGAGCCCAGTCCTCAAACCGTCCCGGCAGCCTCTCCGCCTCGCCTTTGAGAGCGGGGTTTTGGGGTAATTACCGCGTATTTCCCGTGATCCCAGCAGAGGAGAGGCCAGTAAGACGGCTTCCCCTTTGCTGTGCCTCCACCGGGACGTGATCCTGAGGCCGAGCTCTGCCAAGGCCTCTGCTCACCCCCATTCATCCTGGGTATGGCGGCAAGGCCCGGCGTAGCTGGACCCCCATCTGAAGGACGAGGTGGGCGCGACGCCAGTTGGAGACGCTGGCTCGCGGGGACTGGCCGAGGTTGCAACTCTGGCCATATGCCCTCAGCAGTGCTAGTCAGCTGGAGGCTCTGAGGGTGCCCGACCGGATTGCACCCACCTCCCCACCCCCATACACCGTGTCCATCCCACCTCTCAGGGCTGCGAAAAGCAACAACCCTCTAACTTCTATAGCAACCACCAACTCCCCCTGGGACCAACTAGATCCGGGCACGTGGAGAGCTCGAGCTTAGTGCTTGGAAATTTCTGAGCTCTCCTGCCCTCAAGATTTGTCCCATCGAGCCCCGACTCTCCCGATGGCCTGACCTCGAACGTCACCATCCACTTTTGAAAGCTCCTGAAATGTGCTGCCCCACTTCAAAATTTTACGCCAAAGGGATGGGTTATACCCTTTGAAGGGTTGGGGACAGAAAATAATTTCAGTCACTACAGTCCAGTAATAGAAACGGAGTGGCCCATTTCGGATACTTCAATAACATCTGCTTGCATTTTGAAATCTGAGCCGTAACTTAGGGGCGAAGTGGCTGTGCTACAAGGGCAAAAGGAGTTAATTCCAATGTGATAGTTGTAAGCCTACACCATGTCCCGTTTAAAGGCTTGTTCCACAAACTAAAGAGAGTATTTTCAGTGCCACTGTTTAGTTGTTACTGGAGCCATCTCTTCTGTAGATGCAGAAGGTACTTAAGTAGAAATGGCAGTTTTGATCTACTTTATGTATGTGTTATGTAGGATATAGGGGAGACCTTGAATAAACTTACTACCTAACATTGTAGCACTGCCAGCATTTAAAAGGCTAGAGTTTGACGTGTTCTCTTACTGAACTTGTTTCCTAAAGATTTCCAGACTACACCTTCAAATGATAGCTTTGTAGTTCAGCTGTCAGTTAAAATTTGTGCCCAGGTAAGGCTCTGAAGTACGTGGTTAACTAGCCATGAGTACCTTGTAATGAATTTTACTGCTAGTTATAGATGGTGTAACTCCTAGGCCTTTGCTTTAACGTAGGACCCATGAAGGTTTCTTCAAGGTTGAAGGACTGCCCCTTATATTAATAAAAAAGTCATTTTGGCTGGATGTGGTGGATCTCTTACAAATTTGAGGCTAGCCAGCTCTCCATAGAGTTACAAGCAGGGCTACTAGTGAGACTTAAAATAGTCCCAAATGGGGTGACTGCTTCCTAGTTGTAATTGTTTCCCCTCCATATCTCAGGTGCTCTGAAGAAAAATTTTAGAGTCTACTGTGCAAACAAAACAAAAAACAAAAATAGCTGATCGCTATTGAGGAATGGTTTGGTTTTTTGAGACTTCTTACTCTATCCCAGGCTAGACTGAAACTTGGAGTAATCCTGCTTCAACCAGGTGTTGATTTACAGGTCTGAGCTAGTATATCAGCTTGTTTTCCCCTTGTTCCTTAGAGACAGGGTTTCAGATACCCCAGACTGACCTGAAACGCTTTGTGTAGTTTAAGCTGGCATTCAACTTCCTTCCTCCACCTCCTAAATCCTTGGATTATAGGCAGGTACCACCAAACCCGATACTATTTATTTATTTCCTTTTGTGTTTACATATGCACACATGTGGGTCAGACTTTATAAGTCTGTTCTCTTACCACCTGGGTTTCCAGGGATGGAGCTGTGGTCAGGCTTGGTAGCAAGTGCCTTTACACAGTGAGCCATCTGGCTGTTCTAATGGGTGTCATATTGTTATTGTTATGTTTGCTCTCACTAACCCATGACCTGGAACTGTCTGCTTGAGCCCCTCAACACCTGCTCTCAGGTGTACACCACTGCATTCAGTCATGACTAAGATTAAGACAGGGTCTACTGTAGTTCTTGCTAGCCTTGAACTCACTCTGTAGTGAAGAATAACCTTTGAACTCCCAATCCTCTTGCCTGAATGTTTTCCGAATGCTGAGATTACAGGAGTATACCATCATACACAATTTATGTGGTATTAGGGACTGAATCCAGGGCTTTGTGCACTCTAGGCAGTCATCCTGTCAACTGAGCTACATCCCTAGCCCCTAATAAAGTAAATTTTTTTTTTTTTTTTTTTTGGTTTTTCGAGACAGGGTTTCTCTGTGTAGCCCTGGCTGTCCTGGAACTTAATCCAACCTGTGCTACCCTCTTTTTTATTTTTATTTATTTATTTATTTATTTTTTTGAGACATGGCCTTGCTCTGTAGTCCAGGATGGCCTAGGACTCACTCTGTAGAGTTCATTGGCCTTAAATTTCTTGGTTTTTTTTTTTTTTTTTTGGTTTTTCGAGACAGGGTTTCTCTGTGTTGCCCTAGCTGTCCTGGAACTCACTCTGTAGACCAGGCTGGCCTTGAACTCAGAGATCCGCCTGCCTCTGCCTCCCAAGTGCTGGGATTAAAGGTGTGCACCACCACTGCCCGACTTTGGTTTTTTTTTGGGGTTTGTTTGTTTTTGTTTTTTGGCCTTAAATTTCTTGGGAGCTCACCTGCCTTAGCCTAGGGTTCCCATCTGCAGCCAACACTCTTAAATGAAGCCACAGCGCAGTGCTCATCCTGTAGTTCCCTTTTTGTCACATTCACTGCCCTGATCAAGAAAAGATGAAGAGCCAAGTATGGGGGCTCATGCTAATCCCAGCACCTGGGAGGCAGAGGCAGGAGGATTACCCAGAAATTGGAGGCTAACCTTGGCTACAGGTTAAGATCCTGTCTCGGAAAGAAAGATGGGGATGTGGAGGGTGGAAGAGCACTTGCATAGCATGCATAGGAGTGGAGAGTAGGGGTGGAGGGTAAGTTAGGAGAGCATGACACTAACTTGGTAGGAGTCAGATAGGCACAGGAGCTGAAAGGGGGCCTAGGGTTATCTTTGTGGGTTTTGTCAAGAATTTATTAGAGGAGGATCCTAGACTCTTGGGACTCATCCTCCTTTGTGAAGCAATTTGGATGCTACTAAGTAGCAATAAGATACCAGGTACAGATGTTTGTTACTCATTTACAGATGAAAGTTTAATAGTATTTAGGGATGACACACAAGCTTTTCTATTCCTTGATTTTTTTTTTGTTTTTGTTTTTTTTGTTTTTTTGTTTTTCGAGACAGGGTTTCTCTGTGTAGCCCTGGCTGTCCTGGAGCTCACTTTGTAGACCAGGCTGGCCTTGAACTCAGAAATCTGCCTGCCTCTGCCTCCCAAGTGCTGGAACTAAAGGCGTGCACCACCACTGCCCATGTTCCAAGACAGCCAGGGTTACATAGGAAAACCCTTGTTGGGGGCAAGAGATGTTAGGGAGGCAGAGACAGGCAGACTCCTGGGGTTTGCTGAGTGTACTTGGCTAGTTACAGTCAACTAGTAAGAGAGTTTTTCTCCAGTAAATAAGTATATGTCTTTGGGAAATGGCACAGATGGAAGGCATCGAGGATTATTAACCCTCTG
>JADRCD010213208.1:9469-27186 GCA_019843815.1 Montemys delectorum
AAAAAAAAAAAAAAAAAAAAAAAAAAAAAAAAAAAAAAAAAACCAAAAAAACCACAGCTGACCAGTGGTGGCACACGCCTTTAATCCCAGCACTTGGGAGGCCGAGACAGGTGGATTTCTGAGTTCAAGGCCAGCCTGGTCTACAGAGTGAGTTCCAGGACAGTCAGGGCTATACAAAGAGAAATCCTGTCTCGAGAAAAACAAACAAACAAAACAAAAGAAAACAATCCCAGCAGTAGGATTCTTATTCTCCTTTATGAAGTTCAGCAGATTAACTGAGTGTCTCAAGGAGGCAATTATTTTCCCTGCCAGTAATATTAAACAAACTCATAAAGAAGAGTTTACCTAGCCTTACTGTTTCATGTGTTAAGCCACTGGGAGAGTCAGCCTTTCTAGATCAGGGAAGATGAACTACACTTGGTGTATCAGGCCCAGACCTTAGCACAACTGACTCCTTAATGGAAGTTATTAAACCAGGAGAAACACCAAGTCCATGATTGTTCGATTAAAGCAAACTATATTTTGGAGTACATCAGGGACTAGTCAGCTGGCTGCCTCATCTTAAGTCACAATTTGAGAGAGCAACCCTTGCTGGCCTCTTGAAGTCCCTTTTATAGGAGAGAGAAGGTGTTGACAAGGCAGGAGAGTTTGTTGTTATACACTGTTAGAAACATACAATGAAAAGGGGAAGAACAAAGGTGAGGATTACATCATGGGAATGGGGTTATGAGAGGGCTATATAGGACCTCAGAAGCAGGAACTTACTCTACATTACAAATAGAAACCTCTTGGAACAAGAATGTGACAGAAGACAAACAGGAAATTCTTCTTAATTACAATTAAAAACCTTAACTTCTAAGGACTTTACTACAAACAACTCTTAACCTGCAAGGTATATGGTTCCTGGTCTCTCATTAACTTCCGAGATACATTATTCCTGTTTTGGTCTCACAAAGTACTATCCAGACTGTAAAACTCAGCATGTAGACAGGCCAGCCAACAAAAATCCACAGTTTTGGTGAAGTCTCTAACGTACTAACCTTGCTTTTTGGCTTTTAATGTTCTGTTTGTGGTTAACTGTTCCTGTTAACTGGAGTATGGCAATCCAGGGCATGGTTTTTTGTTTTGTTTTGTTTTGTTTTTTGTTTTTGTTTGCTTGTTTGTTTGTTTTTTGGTTTTTTGAGACAGGGTTTCTCTATGTAGCCCTGGATGTCCTGTAGCTCACTCTGTAGACCAGGCTGGCCTCAAACTCAGAAATCCACCTGCCTCTGCCTCCCAAGTGCTGGGATTAAAGGTTTTTGTGTTTAAAAGCTCACTCTGAAAAAGGCTCAGGGCTACAGAAGGATCCCAAATACCCAGTGTAGTCCCATAGACTAATAATAAGGAGTTTCTATTGGCTTAAACCCATGTCCAGGCAGTCTTGTCTGGTGGATACCCTATAACATTTGGTATCATTTCATGGGTCAGATCATGTGCTGCTTGCTTTCAAATCCATCTTTTGATCTTTCCCAACTTTTAAAGATTTATTTATTTATTTTTTTATGTGTATGAGTACACTATAGCTGTACAGATGGCTGTGAAGCATCATGTGGCTGCTGGGGATTGAACTCAGGATCTCTGCTCCCTCCAGCCCAGCTCAGGTAATACTCAGGACCTTCGGAAGAGCAATTGGTGCTCTTACCCAGTGAGCCATCTCGCCAGCCCCTTTCCCAACTTTTAAATGTATGAGAATGTGGTAAAATTGCCTGTGAGATGTCTCAGTGGGCAAGAGCACCGACTGCTCTTCCGAAGGTCCTGAGTTCAATTCCCAACAACCACATGGTGGCCCACAACCACCCATAATGAGATCTGATGCCCTCTTCTGGCATGTCTGAAGACAGCCACAGTGTACTTATTTATAGTAATAAATAAATCTTTGGGCTGGAGCGAGCAGGGACTGAGCGAGCAGGGCTGACCAGAGCAAGCAGGGTTGACCAGAGAGAGCAGAGGTCCTAAAAGTCAATTCCCAACAACCAGATGAAGTCTCACAACTATCTGTACAGCTACAGTGTGTACTCATATGCATAAAATAAATAAATCTTTTTTTTAAAAAAGCATGTGGTTAAATGCACAAAACAGCTGGATGGTGACTCTACTTGTCATCTTCACAATAGGGAGGCTTGAGGCAGGAGGATTGCTAGAGTTCAAGATGAGCCTGGGTCACAGTAGTAAATTTCAACCCAACCTGAGTTATAGTGTAAGACCTTGTCTCCAAAATCAGTCAATCCACAATAAAAGATCTATATAACATAAATATTTACTGATAATTTAAGCATACATTTCAATGGCATCAAATATTGGCACAATACTGTGCAATAACAGTAACTACCCAGTTGAAGAAGTTCCATCTTGTCATGATCCCCTTCCCCTTCCTCCCTCCTGAATCCTCCCTCCAGGCTCTAGGACCATTACTTCCTCCTTCTGTGATTCTGCTTTGCGTATGTCAAGTTCAAACCTCCCCTCCCCCAGTAATGACAGTGCTGGTGACATTGGCTTAACAGAGGAATCTGACCAGCTAAAAAGAGGATTGTTATCGGGTAAATAAGAGTAAATGTTTCTGTTTACTAGATTTCCACTGGGCAGTGGTGGCACACACCCTTAATACTTGTGAGGCAGAGGTAGACAGTTCTCTGTAAACTCAAGGCCACCCTGGTGTGCAGAGTGAATTTCAGGACAGCCAGGGCTACACAGAGAAACCCTGTCCCAAAACAAACAAAACAGAGGATGAAAGAAAGAAAAGACAAGACAAGCAGATGTAAGATGGGAAGGAAGATTCGTGTCTGCCTCCTGTAGTGAGCGCCACAGTCTTTCAGAACCTCCCTTAACCTTCCCTAAAGGTCAGTTCAACGTAGATCTGGGTTAGTCGGGCAGCCAGTGTCAACTCTGATGGGCTTGGCAGCGGCCTCGTCAGAAAGCATCACACACTAGGCCCAAACAGTTCCACGGATAAGAGGTTTAATTGAGAGGAAGAGAGGGGGCAGTAGCACGGAAAGAGAGGAGGGAGAGAGAGAGAAAGAGAAAGGAATGTTCCCCTTATTTATATGAGTTGTGACGTATGGCCCAGGTAAAGGTGGGAGGCAAGCCCTAGGGATTTTGGGAATATGGTGGCTGTTGCCCTTAGCAATAGGTCTGTGGTCCCTCCTATCCATAGGCGCAGGCATTCGGTGATGCTAACATACCTCCCTTTTTGATATTATAAAGGAAGGAAAGAAAAAGGGAACGAGGGCGTTATGTCTCTTAAGCTACTTCCTGCTGTCTAGGGGCGTTGTCAATGGGGGTAGCTGGCTTTCACCGTGGGATCCACTTGGTAAACATTTGCAACAGGTTCCTCTGTGGACAGTGGCTTGTCTTTGGGCAGCGACTGGTAATCCTGCAACAGGAGCTGATTGATAGTTTGGTTAGAAATTTTTTGTATTTGTCGTTGAAGAAATGTAGAAACAAGATTAATGAGACAGGGAGCAAATAATAACACCAGGAAGATGACTAGGAGAGGAGTTACAAACGGGAGTATCCACTTCCATATGGAGTTTTCGAAAATCTCAGAACTGGAGGTCTCATGGTCTCTGAAATTTTTTATGTCTGACTGTAGCTCCTGGATTTTATTTTGTACTACTCCAGATTGGTTGACATAGAAGCAGCATTCTTCTTGGAGGAACAGGCAAAGACCACTTTCTTTAGCTGTCAGGATATCTAGTCCTCGTCTGTTCTGAAGCACTATGGCTGCCAAAGAATCAATCTGGTTTTGGATAGTAAGCACAGTTTTAGACATTTTTTGAAAATCACTTTGGAACTGGGAGGTGAATGTATTATATTGGATCATGGAAGTTGTTATCCCTGCAACTCCAGTACCAACACCAATGGCTATTCCTGTAGCAATCAAGAGTGGCACAACTTGAACTGCCCTCTTATGTTGGGCAGCTATCATATTTATAACTAGGATTGGCAGGGGCTCATTTCCCTGGATTACTCCCAGTTCAGGGAAAAGAAGCACTAATGTGCAGACTCCTGACCAGCTAGCAGGTAGGTGATGTTGATAGAAGAAATGATTGATCCGTGATCCTAGCATATGTACTTGACAAGACCAATATGGGCAGCCCCCATATTCGTCTGGCCATTTTCTACAATAATCTTTTGTACCAGGATGATAGCAATTTGGATTGGTTTCTGGCATCCAGCTATGGAGTAGTTTCCCGACCCTATTTGGAAAGACTGTTTGTTATCTGTGGGGGTTTCTTGAACCTCGAATCTCCAGATATAAGGGCTACCCTGGATAGGAATGAACAGCAGGGGGAGGGTGAGAAACCCATGTTTAATCCAGTGAGGTCAAGCTCGGCTGCCAGAGTGGAGTCTCATTTTCTGGGATTGGGGATAAGGTAGGCTGTCTCGTCCTCTGGAGCTTAATAGAGCACGGTCCTGTTAAGATTGATGTGTATGAAGAAGAGTCATTTTTTGGTGGAGGAATGAAAGGTTTGAGGTGAGACAGATGGACCCAATGAGGGAGTCCCTCGAGTTTAGCAGCTGTAGGGGTCACAAGAATTACTTTAAAAGGGCCCTGCCACTTGAGAGAGAGATGAGGGCCAATGACCTGGAGGGGATAGAAGGACTTGGTCTCCAATGTTGATAGGTAGTGGACAGGAGACAGTGCATGGCTGAGGTAGATGGTGGTCAGCAAAGTTCCATAGGAGAGAATGGAGGTGGCAAAGTAATGGGGTAAGTAGATGGTCTGGGAGGGGAGAACATTTAGGTGAAAGACCAGGGGTTAGGACTGGATGTCCATACATGAGTTCAAAGGGGGAGATGAGGAGAGGTCGCTTTGGGAGAGCTCGTAACCTGAAAAGAGCCAGGGGTAGGAGTTTTACTCAATCAAGGTGAAGTTCCTGTGACAGCTTGACAAGAGTGGTTTTTAAAGAGCGATTAGTTCTTTTTACCTTACCATAAGATTGAGGGTGGTAAGGAATGTGAAAATGCTAGGGGATATCTAGGGCCTTAGATAGGATTTGAGAGACTTGGGAAGTAAATTCAGGACCATTGTCTGATGGGAGAGAGGCTGGGGGAGGAGATCAGAGACTGTCTGAGCCCTTTTGTTAGTTGTGGGAAATGCCTCTACCCACCCTGAGAAGGTGTCCACCAAGACCAGGAGGTACTTGGCACGCCTGACAGTGGGCATGTGGGTAAAGTCAAGTTGCCAGTCAGTTTTAGGAAGGGAACCTCTAGCCTGATGGGTAGGAAAAGGGGTGCTATGATACTTTGAATTGGGGTCAGACCTCTGACAGATTTTGCAAGAAGCAGTGATATATTTCAAGAAGCTTAAGTGCTCAGAAGTAGGCTGTAGGTGGGTCTTCACAAAAGAAGACAATGTTTGGCTGTTAGGATGAAAGAGTTGGTGAAGATAGGACAGAGTTTGTCAGGTATCAGGAGCTAAAGGAGGTAGAGAAGAATGCATCCTTGAGATCTAAGACTGAGAAATGGGAAGTCCCCGAGGGGATAGTGGAAAGAAGTGTGTAAGGATTAGCCACAACGGGATGGAGAGGAACTATTGCAGAATTAATGCGCCTGAGGTCTTGAACCAAGCGATAGTTACCATTAGGCTTCTTGACTGCTAGTATAGGAGTGTTAAAGGGAGAAGAGGTGGGACGAAGGAGTTTTTTCCTCAAGAGGTCAGAAATGATGGGCTTAAGTCCCCTGAGGCTCTGGAGAGAGAGAGGGTATTGAGCTTGGGTTATGTACCTGATAGAGTCCAGTAATTGGATGACAATGGGAGAATGATGTTTAGCAACAGAGGGGTTCTGGACGTCCCAGACTCAGGGATCTACCTGAGAAGCTGGTAAGGGAAATAACATGGTAGCGTTAGTAGGTTGCCTGGCTAGGAGAAGAAGCAGAGGAACTGCTGGCGAGCCTGGGTTTAGGCGAATGTGAGGAGCAAAGGAAATAGAAGCTCCTAGCCTAGCTAGAAGATCCCTTCCCAATAAAGGGACAAGACATGTTGGCACTACCAAAAAGGAATGGGTAAAAGGTATACCCCTAAAAATGCAACTGAGTGGTGGGGTCTGGAGAGGGAAGTACGGTTGTCCTCCTACCCTGACAATAGGAGAATTAGAAGGAGAAGTCGATCCCCAAAACTCCGTCAGGACTGAGTAAGTGGCTCCAGTGTCCAAGAGGAAGGAGATGGACTGCCCACATACCACGATATTTACCCGGGGCTCCCTGCTAGTGATGACAGTGGTTGGGTCAGGGAAGCTCGGGCCTCCCCTGTCTGCCATAGCCAAGCCTAGGAGATCAGTTGGAGGGTTATCTGGGAGTGATGTCCCTTTGTTCTGCATAACATGGGGAGCAGTCAACAGCCCAATGTCCCTTTTGATGGCACCTAGGGAATGGCCCTCTTGGCTTGCGGAAGTTGGGGCAGGATTTTGCCCAATGACCTTTTTGACCACACTTGTAGCAGGTGCCTGGTGGTCTTTGTGTCTTAGGGGACCATGAGCCCGGGGTAGTAGCTGGGGGCTGGTCGGACAGCCTTTGCCAGCATATGGTTTTTTGTTTGCGGATTTTATCATCTCTCCCATGGCACACTTTGAAGGCCAGCGCTAAGACTTTTGCCTGTGGAGTTAGGGGTCCCCTCTCCAATTTTTTAAGTTTAGCTCTTATGTTGGGATAACTCTGGGAAAAGAAGTAGGTCATCAGAAGTTGCTTACCTTTTGGGTTTTCAGGGTCCAGATTGGTATGCTGTAATAAAGCCTTTATAAGGCATTCTAAAAATTGAGATGGATTCTCCTGTTTGTCCTGGACAACCTCTTGGAGTTTTTAAAATTTACTAGCTTTAAGGCCGCTTTTCTAAGACCGGCCAGAAGGCATGTAATGAACCTGTCCCTGGCTAAAATACCACCTGCAGAATTGTAATTCCACCAGGGATCCTGGTCTGGCACTGTCTCAGAGCCAATTGGGTATGTGTCGTCTGTTTGGTGAATTCCATCTGCATACACTCTTGCCTCTTCCCAGACTCGTCTGTGTTCCTCAGGAAGTAAGAATCTTAGTAAGAATCATATGAACATCATGGAAAGTCAAGCTGTAAGATTGAGAGATATACTGGAACTCTTTAATAAACTTGGAAGAGTTAGAAGTATAGGACCCCAGCCTGTTTTCTATTTGGGAAAGTTCACTAAGCAAGAACGGAACATGTACTCTGAGAAGACCATCTACTCCATCAACTTTCCTTATAGGTAGGACCGCTGCTAGGTCAGGTGTCTCTGGGGAGGAAAGACTTGGAGGCGGCGGCGGCAGCCCCCCCAGCGCTAGGCCACCACCACAGCTACAGCCGCGTACCCCCGAGTGCCATGCCACCGCTACAGTCGCAGCCGCAGCTGTGGGAGGGGCCGCCGCCCCTCCATAAAGAACTCTAAGACGCAGTGCCGAGGCACGCCAGGTGAGCACAACGCAGGGCGCAACCCCTCAGCTGGTGAAAGCTGCCGCTGCTCTCTGAAGCCAACACCACCAGCCTCGAGACTCTGAGCCTGCTCCTGCTGCCGCTGCTGCTACTGCACAGGATGTACGAATTTCAACCACACGAGCCGTGCCCTGCCTGGTCTATCCACACCTACCCATACAATGCACATATTCTATTTGCCAGTCCACTGTAATTCTCGCACAGACACTGGCATATTAATTGGTAGGATCAGTCAAGGGAAGGACCTCCAGCTTCTCAGATACGGCCTGGCCAGCCTTCTCTGGGAACCATGGGGTTTACAGTCACACCTCCCAGTTGACATATGTCTTAGGACTTCTGCCATTGGTTGCCCCTCCCTCGAAAGCAACTCTCGTTCCCCAATTTTTTCCGGGCTCTTGCAGCCGAAAAAATCCTTGGACCAAGGTGGATTGCTTTCCACAGCAGTCCGCCGGGGTCTGCTGGGTAGCCACTAGAGGTTTCTCGTGACGACTTGAACCACTAGGTTTGGCTGTTAACTTCTTGGTGCTTGGATTGTTCTCAGGACGCTGGTAGGAATAACCAAGCACCCACCAATGGGTGTCAGAATGTCTCCGACTATACCTCCAGGCACCCCAGTGGGATGGTCCTGGAAAATCTCAAATCTCTAAAGCTAACACCTGATTTAAAGGCATCAAAATTAATATATCTCTGCAATAAAATCTGGATTAAATATCAACTAGATGGAAATTCAAAATGGCCACTTACTGGCACTCTAGATCCAGCTATTTTAAGGGATCTTAATATATACTGCCAGTGAACTGGTAAATGGAAGGAGGTTCCCTATGTCCAAATCTGTCCCTGTTCCAATCCCTCCTTGTGCTCTTCTTGTTCCCCAAACCAACTTCTCTTAGCCACCAGCTAATGAACCACCCGTTTTTCGCCGCAGACCTGTCTCCACACTGCCAAAAACCCAAACTGCTGCCTCAGTTTCTTTTCCTCACCAGGATGCCCCAGAGCCTGCTATCTCTTCCTCTCCAGACCCCTCCCCTTCTTCTGTGCTATCTGTGGGCCGCTCCAAATGCCCCACATTGGCAGCTACCTTCACTCCTCCTGTCACCTACTCTAAGGCATTTGGTGATGCTAACAAACTCAGATCCCCCCTGCTGACTGTCATAAAAGTCTGTTTGCTTTTTCTTCTTTACTCTCCCCTCAACCCCTAGGCCGGCTTTGTGTGGTCTGATCACTTCTAGTTCTGTGGTTTCTCTGTGTAACAGCCCTGGAACTTTCTTTGTGGGCCAGGCTCAGACTCACAGAGATGCTTCTGCTTTTGCCTCTCAAGTGCTGGGATTAAAGGTGTGCACCATCACACCCAGCTGACATAGAACATTTTTATCTCTCTGTCTCTGTGGCATGCTGTAGTGCATGTCCAAATGTCCTCTATTTTAAGTGGCTGGATAATATCCTGCTCCAGGCTTATTTGTTCATCTATGTTTGCTTTCTGCTTTTGTCACTCTCCTGGGTTGCCTCACGGTCTCTTGAGTAAACCACGGTATGAAATTTACAGATTGACTTCTGTCTTCTCTCTATTTCACTGCTATTTGTAATAGAGTTCCCTATGTAGTCCATGGTAGGTAGCTGTTGTGTTTTATAAAAAAAAGAAAAAGAAGCAAGGAATATGTTTGGTAGAGTTACAGTATGGTGCGGGGTGGGGGTGGAGGTGCCTCCTGCAGAGGCCCATGCTGAAACACCCCTTCCCCCTGAGGTACCTACCGGCCAGTATGGAATAGAGTTTATTTAGGGCATGGGGAGGGGAGTTGAGAGGGTGGTAGACAGAGAAAGGCAGAGAGAGAGAGAGAGAGAGAGAGAGAGAGAGAGAGAGAGAGACAGAGACAGAGACAGAGAGACAGAGAGACAGAGAGAGAGGAATAGAGGCTAGCTACAGAACTTGGAGGGAGATGGGGGAGGGGAATGGGTAAAGAAGGGACAGAGATGGAAGAAGAAAGAGGGGAAAAGAGGAAAAGAGCAAGAGGGCAAGAGAGAGTAGAGGTTGCGAGCAGCCTCTTTTATACTGAGTCAGGCATACCTGATGTTGCCAGGTAACTGCAGGGGGAAGCCTAGAAGAAATGCTAATCTTTATACTGTGACTTACTCAAGAGACAGTAAGGCAACCCAAACTCCTATGCACTAGAAATATAGGCCCATAATACCATGTGTTATCAAAGGGAGTAACCTTGGTGGGCCGGAGCCAACGTATGCCCGAGAAATTAAACCATGCAACAGATCTGGTGTGAAAGGGATTTACTGGGGGAGGGGAGAGGAATAGTACCTGGGAAAGAGATAGAGGCAGCAAGAGAGCCATGAGGGTAGGGAGAAGGGTATGCAGAGAGGAGACCCCTAGAACAAGGAGAGCAGCACAGCACATCGGGCAAATGTGGTGATGGCAAATGATAACTTAAGCAATTGCTAGATTCCTGAGGGCAGGTCAGCAGAATCACAATATGCTAACACCCCTTCCTTTTGGTTTTGTAAGACTTGACACCTCATAAAAATACCAGGAAGCCAGGTATGTCCATTAAGCTTAAAATCAGGGAGCTTCAAAGGAATTTACTGAATAAACATCCACCCCCAGGAGGTGCCCCAATTGCAGGGAGTAAACGTCCCACCCGCAGTGAGGGATGGATCTCTCACCGCCCTTTGTACACACAAAAGGTATCTCCTCACCTGGGGCACAAAGGGCAATGGACACAAAGAACAATGAGCTCCACCAATGAGAGATAATGAACTCATGCTGTGAACTAAAACCTGTGATCTGAAAGGGTGTAAAGAGTGTGTGCTTTTGTTCCTCCTGTGGCCTCTGCCTCAACTGCCAGAGGACCCCAGTATACTGGATCATTAAACATTAAACCTCTTGCTTATTGCATTGAGCTTCATCTCTGTGACTTTGTGAGTGGGACATCCTAGACATAAGACTCGGCTCTCTGGATCTCACAGTTTAACTAAAATTGAGGAACTGGGAAGGGATGGTGGGGCAGGAATGTGTTAAGGAGTTTAGGGAGAACTTTTTACTTAGATATACACTTGAGACTTTTAGACCCATGGTATTGGTAGTTGAGGGAGGGGAGTCCTGAGAACAAAGAAAGAAAAGAGATTATCTTCTGGATTAGGCACTAGATGGGGAACATTAGGGTACTGATTTTACAGGAATACTTATCTAGAGTCCATTTGACCCCCTAAGAGGTAGATTCAAGTCAAGTCCCTGAAATTTGCAAGAATCTTTTTAAATTAAAAAAAAGAGAGAGAGAGAGAGAGCTGGTGAGATGGCTCAGTGGGTAAGAGCACCGACTGCTCTTCTGAAGGTCGTGAGTTCAAATCTCAGCAACCACATGGTGGCTCACAACCACCCATAATGAAGTCTGACACCCTCTTCTGTGTACTCATTTTAATAATAAATCTTTTTAAAAAAAGAGAGAGAGAAAGAGATAAGTTTAAAAGTGTGAACAGTCAGGTTGGAGAGATGGCTCAGCGGTTAATGGCACTGACTGCTCTTCCGGAGGTCTGAGTTCAAATCCCAGAAACCACATGGTGACTCACTGCCATCTGTACGTAATGAGATCAGATGCCCTTTTCTGGGGTGTCTGAAGACAGCTACAATGTACTTACATATAATAAATAAATAAATCTTTAAAAATAAAAGTGTGAACAGTCTTTAAGGTGAGCTCAGGGAAGACAGAAACCTTCTGTGGAGCAGAAGGGGCAAAAGCTTACTTGATCTTGATTTTCAGTATGACTGCAGACAGTGAAAGAGGGGCTCCTCCCTTCTCTCCGGAAGACTGGATGTATACAAATTTAGCACAATGAGAAACACTTCTAAGTCTATACTTTTTTGTTGTTGTTGTTGTTGTTTTTGGAGACAGAGTCTCTTTGTGTAGTCCTGGCTGTCCTGGAACTCACTCTGTAGACCAGGCTGGCCTTGAACTCAGAAATCCACCTGCCTCTGCTTCCCAAGTGCTGGGATTAAAGGCAGGCACCACCATCTCCCAGCTCTATCTAGTTATTTATCCTGAGACACATGTGGTTGATTACTAGGAACAGCCATTTAAATGAAGGAATGGTAAAAAGTTACATCAAAATGTGTTGTCTGAGTCTGGTACCAAGGTAGACTGTGCCTAGACTTAGCAGGAGTGGCTCTAGGAGAGTGAGGCCTGTGACACGATTGTTACACAGGAAGAAGTCTTCGAAGATGTCTGAAACTTTGGTTTCTGCTATTAACGTGATAAATATTTGGAGCAGAATGTGTTAAATTGAGGCTCAAGATTTCTGCCCTGCTTTAGGTATCTAACCTTCTGGATGAAAGACACATACAATCTTTCTTTTTTTTTTTTTTTTTTTTTTGTTTTGTTTTGGTTTGGTTTGGTTTGGTTTTTTTGGTTTTTCAAGACAGGGCTTCTCTGTTATAGCTCTGGCTGTCCTGGAGCTCACTTTGTAGACCAAGCCGGCCTCAAACTCAGAAATGCGCCTGCCTCTGCCTTTATATTTACGATAATCTTAAACAAAACCAGAGCTGGGCAGATACTGCTTTCTATGTTGTTAGAATCTACTTTCCTATTGATAACCCCGAGTTATTACTTCCTATGTTTCATCTGGGCTGCTCTCAGTTCCAATTGGGCAGCCCTCAAGGACACGTACTCTTGACTCCTAATCCACGGTAGCTTCTCTTTCCTCCTCCTGCACTCTTCTTCCTCTGGTGTCATCCTCAGACCCCAAGCCCAGGAAACCTAAACCCCACCCATGTCTCTTCTGCCCAACTATTGGCTGTTGGCATCTTTTTTTACCAATCAGAAATAACTTGGGGGCTCAGTCACTTAGCAGTGTACTTGAGGACTCTCTTGTCTCTGGGGCAGCCAGCCTCAGGGCCCAATATTAGCTTTAGAATACGAGCAGCATTAAGTTAACCCACTACAAATCTTAGACTAATCTAGTCTCAAATCCATCAGACACCTGAGAAGATTAAATTTTATCTAAATAAGCAGGAAGTACAGACCAAACAGCTTCCTGAGTCTTTTTAAAATGACAGAGGCTTACAGTCACTCAAGATTTCTCCATGGCCAGCCACCAAGGCCAGAAGATCTGACAGACTTTTTTCTGTAAAGTAGAAACTTGGTTAGACTGTTTTACTCTTGTCTAGGCAAAGTAAGGCATTCAACTTCCCAGGGTCCTTGCCTGTCCACACTTTGGACAGTGCTGTCAGCAACGAAAACAAAGGGCAGTTTATGGCCTAATACCTGGCTCTGTCACGTTTAAAGTGAGCTTCAGGGAGAGGATCTTTTGTGCCTATCTTCTTTGGAGGAGATTAGGGTGCTATCAGGAGCTGACATGTCTATCACAAAAAGCTTTAGTATTAAACATTTTAAACGACATATTCTGCAGATCTCCGAAGTGTTTGAAGATCATCTTTCTATCTAAAGTATATCTAAATAGACAAACGAACCTTGTTTCAAGTTACTTTGAAAACATACAGAAGGCGTAATAAGGCTTGTTGTGTAATTAATTGCATCGGCTCTTAGCTTGACTACAAATATATTTCTGAACCCATTAAAGGATTTGATCATTTATAAGGTAAGTGATTACTAACTTGTTGCGGTAAATCTCTACCCCCACCCCACCCCCAATAATCCCATGCAAGGAAAACGCAACTCAGTTGTATATTTATAAACTGCACGTCTATGCTGGGCAGATGTCCCTCTACACCACTTTTTCCCCCAGCTATGGAACCCCTGCTACTTGCAGTTTCTCCAGGCCATGTGCTTCTGCTCCATCTTCCTTCCAACAGCTCTCCCTCTGTCCTCCTCTGTTCTCAGTCTCCTGCAACTCCTCCTCCCCTCCTCTTTCTGTCTTGCCTAGAAAACCCTCCTCCTCATTTTCACCCAATGATTGGCTAATTGTCATCTTTATTAGTCAATCAGATAACTAAGGGAAATTCCTCTACACTAACTTGCATCTTAAAATTATTTTTAACAGTTTACAATAATTTATTAGCTTTCATAAGACTAGAACTTTACATTTCATACCTGTTTGATCCATAGAAATCATGATTTTGAATTGAAGCTTTTCTAGTATCAAATACAACTTTTAATTCTAGATACAGTCTATAGAGAGACTGGCAACTTTACTAATCCTACTATATTGTACCATTATAGGCTATTATAGTTTTCTGTATGGCTTAGTTTACCCAGACAACTGAAGTATAAAAAGGACATAAAGTATAAAAGACAAAGAAGCTAGACAGGTATTACTGAGACCCTGGGTAGACCTTAGGAGTTTATAGATCTTGATTATTAAACATACCTTGTTCGTTAAACATATGTTGTTACTTATCTAAATTGTCTGGCATCTTGGTGTTGAGCAGTTAGTAAAGACATAAGTAATTAGAGATATACCTTAAATTAGCTTTTGTTAATCTGAATAGATCTTTATAATATTGAAATTTTACTATCATGTACAGTATATTCTAAACCAGTGTTGAATCATATATACAGTATGTTGTAGCAAATATAACTGCATTTCTTTTTTCTTTCTTTCTTTCTTTCTTTTTTCTTTCTTTCTTTTTTTTTTTTTTTTTTTTTACTTTAGAATAGAGTTTATTTAGGGCATGGGGAGGGGAGTTAAGAGGGTAGCAAGGCAGACAAAGGCAGAGAAAAAGAGAGAGTAGAAAAGTAGGGGCCGGCGGTGACCACATGGAGAGAGAGGGGGAAGGGAATGGGGAGGGGGGGAAAGGGGGGCAAGAGACAAGGGAGAGAGCAGGAGTGAGAGCATAACTGAGTTTCTGTCATCATATAGAACTCCATACCAATATTTTACAAGTTTTACAATTGTTGGTTTATACCATGTGATCATCTTAAGATGGTGAAATCACATGGCAGGTTGAAGCCATGTGGCTGACATGGTTGCTATTTTAAAAATATTTGTGAGCCGGGCGGTGGTGGCACCTGCCTTTAATTCCAGCACTTGGGAGGCAGAGGCAGGCAGATTTCTGAGTTAGAGGCCAGCCTGGTCTACAGAGTGAGTTCCAGGACAGCCAAGGCTATACAGAGAAACTCTGTCTTGAAAATCAAAAAAAAACCCAAAAAACAAAAAACAAAACAAAAAAACAAAACAGAGAGAGAGAGAGAGAGAGAGAGAGAGAGAGAGAGAGAGAGAGAGAAAGAGAGAGTAAGAGAGATAGCTCCCTCTTCTGGTGGTCTGAAGACAGCGACAGTGTACTCATTTATAGTAATAAATAAATCTTTAAAAAAAAGATTTATTTATGTATGTGAGTACACTGTCACTCTTTTCAGACACACCAGAAGAGGGCATCAGATCCCATTACAGATGGTTGTGAGCCACCATGTGGTTGCTGGGAATTGAACTCAGGACCTCTGGAAGAGCAGTCAGTGCTCTTAACTGCTGAGCCATCTCATCAGCCCCATCAATCTTTTTTATTTTTATTTTTATTTTTTTTTTGGTTTTTTTGAGACAGGATTTCTCTGTGTATACCTGGCTGTCCTGGAACTCACTCTGTAGACCAGGCTGGCCTTGAACTCAGAGATCCACCTGCCTCTGCCTCTGCCTCCCAAGCACTGGGATTAAAGGCGTGCACCACCACTGCCCAGCCCATAAATCTTTTTTTTTAAAAATCATTTATCTAATAAATAAATAAATAAATAAGGGGGGCTGGAGAGATGACTCAGTGGTTAAAAGCACTGATTGCTCTTCTGAAGATCCTGAGTTCAAGTCCCAGCAACCACAAGGTGGCTCACAACCATCCATAATGAGATCTGATGCCCTCTTCCATGGCTGTCTGAAGACAGCTACAGTGTACTTAGATATAATAATAAAATAAATCTAAAAATAAATAAAATCATTTAAAAGAATCAAGAGGGGGTTGGTGAGATGGCTCAGCAGGTAAGAGCACTGACTGCTCTTCCGAAGGTCCTGAGTTCGGATCCCAGCAACCACATGGTGGCTCACAACCACCCGTAATGAGATCGGACGCCCTCTTCTGGTGCGTCTGAAGACAGCCACAGTATATTAAGTTGGAGCGAGCCGGGCCAGAGCAAGCAGGGCCAGCAGAGGTCCTGAGTTCAGTTCCCAGCAGCCACACACATAATAGCTCACAGCCATCTGTTCAGCTACAGTGTACTCATACACATAAAAAATAAATAAAATTTTTAAAAAAAATCAGGAGATAACAGGTTTTTTTGGGGGGATTGGTTTTTTGGGGGTTTTGTTTGTTTGGTTGGTTGGTTGGTTGGTTTGGTTTTTCAAGACAGGGTTTCTCTGTGTAGCCCTGGCTATCCTGGAACTCAACCTGTAGACCAGGCTGGCCTCAAACCTAGAAATCTGCCAAGTGCTGGGATCAAAGTCGTGCACCACCACTGCCCGGCTAACAGGTTTTTTTTTTTTTGTTTTTTTTTTGTTTTTTTTTTTAAGAGTGGGAAAGTAGAACCTTAAGTGTAGAGCAGAGCAAGTTTAGATGTTTAGGAATCATTTGTCCATGGCAATGAGAATTTGGAAATCAGGTGAGCCAATTTCTGGCCATTGAATTAAGCCAAGTTGTAATAAAATCTGAGTCCATGAAGGAAAAGAGAGAGCATGGGCTGGTTGTAAGAAGCCAGGAGGTGTTAAGGGCACATGGTCCATGGGGACAAGCCGTGGGAGCCAGAGCCATGTGGAGGACACTAGAATTGGGATCACATTCATAGACAAATGATCCATTCGTACTTCAGCAGTGGCTAGATCACCAGCTTGTTTTGGAGCAAACCTTGGAGGGAGCAAATGTGTGTGATGCAGAAGGGTCAGGGGTGAATCAGACAGAAACAAGCAGAGCTGAGCTGGAGCGAGGAAAAAGGAATAAAGAAAGTTGAATTTTTCATGTTTCTACAATCTCTTGAGCGGTACATCAAGAACAGATTTGATCATTTTAGAAGCTATGTGTGCCAGGACACAGTTCCAATGGATGAGGTACAAAGGAGTCTCAAGCCTGGGTCTGAGAAGTCCCTAGGACTCAGGGGAGACCCATCTGAGAAAGCACAAGCTGTCCTGGTACATTGTCATTCACTCAGACGGAGGCCAGTGCTAAAAGCAGGAGCAGACACAGCTCGTCTGGTACCAGGAACTTCGAGATTAGCCAAGGAGGTGAAAGAAACCATGCTGGAAAAACGAAGCCTCATTCAGGGAAATTGTCAGACTCAGAGAAGCATTTAAGCCGAAATTAGAGAACTCATCAATTGTGTTGGATGGAGTGTCTAGCAATTGACAGACCAGAAAGCAGGTGTGTTGTCATGTGTAGCAGTCAGGTGGGATCCCAGACACCAAGAAAGCCCCCAAGGTCATAACATCAATGTTACAAAATACAATTTGGCAGGCCGGAGCCAAAGTGTGCCCCTGAGAAATTGTGCCTATAACAGATCTGGTATAAAGAGGGTTATGGGGACGGGGAGAGGAGTGAGAACCTGGGTAAGGGAGTGGAGGTAATGAAAGAAACATGAGGATAGAGTGAGGGAGTGGATAGAGAAGGGGCATGCAGGGAATAGAGAGAAGGGGATGCATAAAACAGAAAGCCGGGGTGACCTGCCCCCAGCTCACTTGTCGTACCTGGTGGTGGCAGCAGGTGGCGACTTAAGCAATTGCTAGGTCTCTGAGGGCAGGCCAGCAGAATTGCCTGAAGGCTAAGGCCATGCTAGAAATAGGGTAGATTTACTTAATTTGGTATTGAGGATAAAACCCCAGGCATAGACAAGTGCTTCATCACTGAGCTACACCCTCAGCCCTAAAGCTTCCTTTGGCGATAGGACACAACCCAGTAAGATAAAAGGCAGACTTCTGTTATGCATAGTGCCATAGGAGAGTTCTCCCATATACCAAGTGCTAGGATGTAGTGTGGAGGAGGGCAGAGGCGTCTTCTGTAGAGTAAACTGAGGAAATAAATGAAGTTCTGGGATGTGGTGGTTTGAATATGCTCGGCCCATGGGAAGCGCCACTATTTGGAGTGTTTGGTTTTGCACCCCCAACAAGGGACTGAGGTGCATATTTTACGTATCAAAGCAGACCTGGCCTCCAGGTTCTCCCAGCATCCCTCAGTCCCTACCTGTCATACCCTGCCCCTAACCCTGAATTCTTTCCCATAGAGGTTCTTCCCTATATAATCCAGACATTTTGCAGCCTCCCATCTCTCTCCTTCTCTCTTCTCTCTCCTCTTTCCCCTCCCCTTCTCTCTCCTCTC
>JADRCD010213209.1:0-61922 GCA_019843815.1 Montemys delectorum
TTTTTTTTTTTTTTTGCTTTACAGAAGCAAGGGCCCTGGGGTCCTTGCTGGCATGGAGCCCTTAGTTCTAAAATGGTATAAAAGAGGGATGGGGGCCTACACTGGATCCTGAAGGGGTGGGTCCAGGCCCTCAAGCTAATCTGTCATCGTCTTTTGACGCTACCTTGCAGGAACAGATGGGTTTCTTCCTGTCTCCATCTCGCTCAGCGTCCCTCTGTGTTGCGCTCCTGGTTCCTGTGGGAACTGCTTGAAGGTCTGAGCCTGGAACCCAAGGGGAAGGGGAAGGAAGAGGAGGAGGAGGAGGAGGAAGACGGCAAAACCTGAAACCCTGCCTACCTTTCCAGCCAGAACCTGGAGTCACACCAACGCCCACTGCCTGCTCGGAGCCCCTCAGAGCAGCAGGTGCCAGCTGTGTCCGTCCTGCCCAAAGCCCCTGTGCTGGGGATCACCCCCAAGATGGTGGCGGCTTCGAGGAGGACTGTGCTCTGGGCCCCAGCCTCTGGCTGCTAGGTCCCTCTGTGCTCTGGCCCTTCACCCTAGCTGGGCCTCTAAAGGGCCAACGCCTGGGCCATGCTGCGTCTGGGGCTGTGTGCAGCAGCGCTGCTGTGTGTGTGCCAGCCAGGGGCTGTGCACGCTGACTGCTGGCTCATCGAGGGGGACAAGGGCTACGTGTGGCTGGCCATCTGCAGCCAGAACCAGCCGCCATATGAGACCATCCCTCAGCATATCAACAGCACCGTGCATGACCTGCGGCTCAATGAAAACAAGCTCAAGGCCGTGCTCTACTCTTCGCTCAACCGCTTCGGGAACCTCACGGACCTCAACCTCACCAAGAATGAGATTTCCTATATCGAGGATGGTGCCTTCCTGGGCCAGACGAGCCTGCAGGTCCTGCAGCTGGGCTACAACCGGCTCAGCAACCTGACTGAGGGCATGCTGCGTGGCATGAGCCGCCTGCAGTTCCTCTTTGTCCAGCACAACCTCATTGAGGTGGTGACGCCCACCGCCTTCTCCGAGTGCCCCAGCCTCATCAGCATCGACCTGTCCTCCAACCGCCTCAGCCGTCTGGATGGCGCGACCTTCGCCAGCCTGGGCAGCTTGATGGTGTGTGAGTTGGCTGGCAACCCCTTCAACTGTGAGTGTGACCTCTTTGGCTTCCTGGCCTGGCTTGTGGTCTTTAACAATGTTACCAAGAACTATGACCGCCTGCAGTGTGAGTCACCAAGGGAGTTTGCCGGTTACCCACTGCTTGTGCCCCGACCTTACCACAGCCTCAATGCCATCACCGTCCTGCAGGCCAAGTGCCGCAATGGCTCCATGCCTGCCCGGCCTGTGAGTCACCCCACACCCTATTCCACGGATGCGCAGAGGGAGCCTGATGAGAACTCAGGCTTCAATCCCGATGAGATCCTTTCAGTGGAGCCGCCGGCCTCGTCCACCACGGATGCATCTGCTGGGCCGGCCATCAAACTGCACCAAGTCACCTTCACCTCTGCCACCCTGGTTGTCATCATCCCCCACCCTTACAGCAAGATGTATGTTCTGGTCCAGTACAACAATAGCTACTTCTCTGACGTCATGACACTCAAGAACAAGAAAGAGATTGTGACGCTGGACAAGCTGCGAGCGCACACCGAGTACACCTTCTGTGTCACCTCGCTGCGCAACAGCCGCCGCTTCAACCACACCTGCCTGACCTTCACCACTCGGGACCTTGTGCCTGGGGACCTGGCCCCCAGCACCTCCACCACCACGCACTACATCATGACTATCCTGGGCTGCCTGTTCGGCATGGTCATTGTCCTGGGAGCTGTCTACTACTGCCTGCGCAAGCGGCGCATGCAAGAGGAGAAGCAGAAGTCGGTCAATGTCAAGAAAACCATCTTAGAGATGCGCTACGGCGCTGACGTAGATGCTGGTTCCATAGTGCACGCTGCGCAGAAGTTGGGCGAGCCACCGGTACTGCCTGTGGCCAGAATGTCCTCTATTCCCTCCATGATCGGGGAGAAGCTGCCTGCCTCCAAGGGTCTGGAGGCCGGGCTAGACACACCCAAGGTGGCTACCAAAGGCAACTATATTGAGGTGCGTACAGGTGCTGCGGGGGACAGCCTGGCCCGGCCTGAGGAAGAGCTCCCAGAAATCGAAAATGGCCAGGGCTCAGCTGCTGAGATCTCTACCATTGCCAAGGAAGTAGACAAGGTCAACCAGATCATTAACAATTGCATTGATGCTCTCAAGCTGGATTCGGCCTCTTTCCTTGGGGGTGGCAGCGGCGGCGGCGGCGGGGACTCCGATCTGGCCTTCGAGTGCCAGTCCCTCCCTGCGGCTCCTGCTGCCCCCTCAGCTGCCACTCCTGGGGCGCTGGAGCGGCCTAGCTTCCTGTCACCCCCCTACAAGGAGAGCTCCCACCATCCACTGCAGCGCCAGCTGAGCGCCGACGCTGCAGTGACCCGCAAGACCTGCAGCGTGTCATCCAGTGGCTCCATCAAGAGCGCCAAGGTCTTCAGTCTGGATGTGCCAGACCACCCAACCCCCACGGGACTGGCCAAGAGCGACTCCAAGTACATCGAGAAAGGTAGCCCCCTCAACAGCCCGCTGGACCGGCTTCCACTGGTGCCCACTGGCAGCAGTGGAAGCAGTGGTGGGGGTGGTGGCATTCACCACCTGGAGGTGAAGCCGGCCTACCACTGCAGCGAGCACAGGCATAGCTTCCCCGCTCTCTACTACGAGGAGGGTGCCGACAGCCTGAGCCAGCGCGTATCCTTCCTCAAGCCACTGACCCGCTCTAAGCGAGACTCCACCTATTCACAGCTCTCTCCCAGACATTACTACTCAGGGTATTCCTCTAGCCCTGAGTACTCGTCTGAGAGCACACATAAGATCTGGGAGCGCTTCCGGCCCTACAAGAAACACCATCGTGAGGAGGTATACATGGCTGCTGGCCACGCCCTGCGTAAGAAGGTCCAGTTCGCCAAGGATGAGGACCTGCATGACATCCTTGATTACTGGAAGGGGGTCTCAGCCCAGCAGAAGCTGTGACCCTCTCCTCCCCCACCGGTGAGGTGGTGGGGAGGAGGGCAGGGGTACTTGGGGGAAGGGCCCCCCCAACAGGGTGGCCGGGAGGCGGGGGACAGGCCGAGGAGCCTGGGACCAAGGGGCCCGGGCCTAGGAGTGGACGCACATGCACACCCGCACACATGCACCCACACACACACTTGACCACCACCTGACTGTGAAGTAACCAACACCCAATAATAACGGACAGGAAAACAAACATTTTCCTTAAAGTTTACAACCTGCTACTGACACCAGTTGTCTCTACTGTGCTGCCCAAGGGACTTCTTGCTGGGCTGGGGAAAGAGGCCAGAGAGGGTGTAGGGCCTGAGACTCAGGCGGGTTTGGTGGCAAGAGAGATTTGGGTAGAAGCAAACCATAGGCCTCTCATTCAGGGAGGCTAGCCTCCAAGCTAGGGAGCATTTCCCTTGGAGACGTGGCAACATGTGGACATTGGGCATCCTCTCCTCCCATTAAGGATGGCCCAGAGAAAGGAAAAGAAGCCCCAGGGGTCTCTGAGCCTACAGGTTTCAGCTGCCTCCCAGCTTCCTGGCCCAGTGTTGGCCCCGCCTCCAGCTGCTCCTCTGGGCTCTGCCCCCTTCATCTGCTACTCCTTCCAAAGTTGTGGTCTCAGGGGTCTAGGGACGAAAGCAGGCGGGTGCTCTTCTTCTTCAGAAAGTTCAGGGGCATCTACAAGGTGAAAAGGCTATGGTCCCTAGCCCTGGGTGGCCAAGAGTAAGCAATGTCCTGCTGACCAGATGGAAGCAGAGGCAAAGGGTGCCACCAGCCCCCTTCAAGTGTCTTCCAAGTAGCCCTGGGGAGCTGCCTGGGTGTGGGGTGGTGGGTAGACCTGCTCCCCACTGGTATCTCAGGTGTAGGCCCCCATGCCACAGCCCCTAGTTTCTCTGGGTCTCCCGGACTCCTACCCACCACAGAGAGGCAACAGTGAATGACTAGGCCTGGGGCCAGTGGGGAGATGATGTACAATGTAGGGATTCCTCCCTGCACCCTGCACCCCATTTGCCAGGCTCCTGCTGTGTGCAGCATCTTGGCCTGCTGGGAGGGCATCTGCCCCACCCCACCCTGTCTTATCCCCTGGCTAGAGGGGGGGGGGGCTCCCATGTTTCCATGGAAACGGCCACAGTCCTCTTGCTGACCCACTCCCAACACCAATCAAAGCACAAACAGTGAGGTGCCTCCTACTGCCCTGGTCAGGGAGCAGGCCAGGTTCCTGGCCCCTCCCCTTCCCTAGCTAGTCCGTTGCCATGGCAACCCAGAGCCTGGCAGTTGGTGCCCAGAGCGACCAACTGACCAACCATTGGGCTCTGGACTCCTCTCAGTGTGGGTGGTGGCAGAGGGGGGTAAAGGAGGCCTAGCCAGGTGGCAGCTTTCTCAAGAGCCAAGAGCTTCTGAGGACAAGCTTTAGAGGCTGTTCTGGAGTCCCGAGACGAGGCTAAGGCATTGCCTTTTGCCTTTGAGTGGGCAGTGGGTCTGTGGGGCATTGGGACAGCTGTACTGGGCAGTTCTGCCCCCTGCCTGTGTGCCCTTTAGCTTCCCATTGAGATAGGAGGAACCTTCTCATCTCGAGCCCAACTTCCAGAGACTCCCTCATTCCTGTTGCTCTTTTGGGCTTCGTGAGAGCAGAGAGTGTGACTGTGGAGTGAGGAGGATGGTGGGCGAGAGGCATCTCACTTGACCTGTGAGGGCTCTGACCAGGAAAGTTAGGGCTGTCCTTGTGGGTGGGGTATAGGGAAGGACCAGGGTGGGGAGACTTGACTGAACACCTCTATCCCATCGACTTCGGGGTGGGCTGAGCCCAGGGCTCACTCAGGGGTGACATTTGCAAAAAATAAAAATAAAAAATAAAGAAAAAAAAAAGACTGTTTTGGGGAGAGGAGGGGACTGGCCAGCCTGGATGTGAAGAATAGAGCTCCCCTAGCCACAAACCTGCCCCTCACCCTACCCTATACCCACTACCCTGAGAACAGCAGGCAGGCCGAGAGGCCAGGGGCGTGAGCAAGCAGACCCCTGTTATCTTTGCATGACGATTTTACTGTATTTTTCTGAGCAAACATCTGTCGTGTATGTGCCAGTTTGTCTAAACTCCCCTCCCCACCCCCATCCCTCCGTGTGATCCGAGCAGCTCTTGAAACCCAGGGAGGGCCAGCTCTGCAGAAGACCCAAAACAGGTGCCGCCAACCTAGCCCTGCCCCAGACCCTCCTCCCATCTTTCTGGGCATTGGGCCTGCAAGTGCTGCCTGCCTTCCTCCATCTTTACAGCCCCTCCTTCCCCATTCCCATCTCCGTCCAGTACCACCTCTGCTTGTCTTCCCTCCTCTCCACCAGGGAAAGCGGTCTTAGAAGAGGTTTCTCAAGGCCATATTCTTATGGGAGGGGCTGTGGAAGGATCCCCACCGGCCTGCTTCCATCTGGAAAGGAAGCTGGGGCCCTCCAAAAAGGCACCTGGCCAGCCACATAGGATGGGGAGGGCAGTCACACTTCGTACAGGAGGCTAAGAGCTTGGAGCTTCATGGAGAGGCTTGGGGCCCTGCAGGAGGGCAGTGGGCCTTGCCATGCCCAGGGAGACTCCCTACAGTGGAGAGGGCTCTGTCCCTATTTGTTTTAGCCATCACTCTTGGTTGAAGGTAACTTATAAACCTCAGATGCCACTTCAGGGGGATTTTAAAGAGAGGGTCCATCTCAACAATGGGGACCAGGCCACGGGGACCTTTGAGACAGAGCAAGGATCCAAGACTTAGGTACCTCCATTGGGCAGGCTGCCCAGTTGACCTGGCCCGTCCTGTAGGGTAGGTCCTAGGAGTTTCCTTCTTGGATGTCCTTTGTGCTATCTAAAATGGCTTGTCCCTGGGCAGAAGTACAATTGTCACAAAATGACAAATGGATTCTTACATCCTGGAGCCAAGTGAGGCCCCTGGCACTATGAGTTCTGGGCTGAGACTTGGAGCAGGGGATTAGGGGCACAGGGAGAAGAGGAACCCAGGGGAGTGATCTGGGAGGCACATGTAGGTAGGAAGGAGGTCACAACTGGGTTTCCCTGTCCTGGTAGCGGACAGCCTGTCAGGCCTCCTTTGTGGGAGTGTGTGGCCTTCCCAAAATAAGCTTAGGTCAGAAGGAAAAATGCTTGCTTAGCCTTAGCAGGTTCAGGGAGCCTGGACCAGGTTCTCGAGTCTGTGGAAAGGTCCCCTGTCACCAATGGCCCTTCAATTCTGAGACACTCTTGAGTACAGAGCAGAGAGCTCTGGAACAAACAGATGCAGGGCTGGAGGACTTCCATATCGAGGTGGCCTGGGAAAGCCCACTTAGGAGAACCTGGACAGTGCAGGGAGGGGAGGCAGCTATTGATGGTGCTGATGTCTGGGGCTGGCCATGGCCCACCTCCATGTTCCCAACTAGAAATCGCATTTGCTCACAATCCAGGAAATGTAAGGAGTTGAAGTTGGGCAGAAGTACCGAGGAAGGGAAACCTCTAGACAGGTCCGAGGGGTAGGGGTGGGGGAAAGGGTGGAGGACAGACAGGGACAGAGATAGATGACAGACCTCCCATCCTTCCAGTTCATGAGGGACTGAAACTGCAGGGAAGCAGATGGGGGCTTCCTTGCTATGATGGGGCATAGGGGACCAGGTAGTCTCTTGTCTCTCCAAGAGGACAGGCATCAGAGCTCTGCACGGCAAGAACCATCGCTGTGAAAATGAGCTAGGAGAGAGATGTGTGGGACCTGCCAGCCACCCTATCACTCTGCCCCAGCAGGTCCCAACATGGCTGGGGGGCCTCTTCTCCAGGGTGTGGGTGGGTGGGAAAAGGTATAAGGGTATGGGGTGTCTAGCTACCCGTAGGATGACCTCACCCCCTTAATGTTTGTCCCTCTTGACAAGGCTTGCTCTCTGGGATCCCCTCTGCACCAAGACGAGGGGACCTTCCCCCAGGCCTCATGCTCATATCACGTGACCTACACCCACCTCTAAGAATCAGTCTCTTCCCCCCCTCACAAGCCACAGTGCCCCCCCCCAGATGCCAGTGGCCCCTGCTGAGTGGCAGGGAGACTAGAGGTGTCCAGAGGGGTGGCCTTCTTTTCCTCCCCTCCTCTTCTGCCAGTCAAGCACAGGACTGGGGCGGAGGTCCAGGCGATGATGGCCACCTCTCCTCCCTGCTTCCCACATCCCTTCCCCTGCACCCTCCTCAGGAACTACCAGCCCCCAGGGGGATGGTGGCCTGGCACCTGGTTTGAGCCCTGCGGAGCTGGGCTTGGGGCCCTGGACTCTGAACCTGTGACCCCTTGCTGTGTACGGAACATGCCCCCCCCCTCCTGGGGGGCCTTGGGCCCTCTCCTTTTCTTCTTTTAGGGGGTAACTTCATTTATTTCTCCTCCCTCCATTTGCCTCTCCCTTCGATTTTCCTGTTTTAAACCGAATGGCACGAAATCGTTTTCCTCACCTTGGAGATTCCTGTATGGAGAGAACCAATTTCTATATTTGCAATAAATTTCTTATTTAAAACAACAGGGCAGAGGTTTGTGATGAATACATCCCAGCATCTCGAGTTCCTGTAGTCCTGTTCTCATGTCCTCCTTTCCTGACTAACAGAGCTGAGAGGCAGTGTGATCCAAGAGTGTCCAGCAGGGAATGTCACCAGAACCTGGAGGCCACTCAGCCCGTGTGACCTGATGTGTCAACCCCTGGTGTCTACCTGTGGTCGTCCTCTTCCTTCCAAGATGCATATCCATCCCTGAGGAGGCACACGGGCAGCTTCTCAGGAGGAAAATTGCCCTTGTCAGTGGTCATGGAGCCTGACTTGTTCTAGGTCACTTTCCCTGCTCCTGGCAGGGTGGGACCCCTAGGCTGCCTTTGGACATGGCCCTGGCACCCATCCCTGGATCCTGCTCACCCCTCTTCTGGGTCCTCTACCATCTGCCAACCTTTCCTAATAGCTACCGCCGTCCTTTCCTTGAAGAAGCAAGTCTTTCTGTGGGTTCCTGTGACCAGGCAGAGTGTGGGTTACATGCTAGGTGAGGCCTCAGGCTTAACTGTCAAACCTTGACTAGAGGTTCGGGGCCAGAGTCAACCACCTCATGCCCCACCCACTCGGCTTGGATCTTTGAAAACCTCCCCTTCAAATGGGCTGCCAGGGCTGAGCTCGTGCCTGAGAAGGATGAATAGCCACCATTCTTAGTGGCTGTGGGAAGACAGTCCAGAATTGCTGCCTGGAGTCAGACTTTCCTCTGAGAGACCTCCACCTGAGTGCAGCCTGGATTCTTGACTTCGCTGTAGAAACAAAACAAAATACAGACACACACACACACACACACACACACACACACACACACACACCCCCAAAACAAGAACAAAAAAACCTTGAGGGTGTGTTAGTTCAAGACAGAGTTGGAGTTTATTAAGAGTTTTTAAGGGCTGGGGGTGTGGTTCAGTTGGTAGAGTGCTTGCCTAGCACGAAGGAAGTCCTGGGTTCAAGCCCCAGCCCAGATACAATAGTGCATGCCTGTGATCCCAGCACTCTGTTGGGGGGTGGGGGTGGGAGGTGGGGGGAAGGCATTGGCTATATAGGAAGTTCAAGACCAGCCTGGGATAAATGAGATCTTGTCTCCAAAAAAAAAAAAAAAAAAAGTTTTAGTATAAATTTAAGTAAGGGCATTGAGGGGTGAGAGTCCAGACAAGGACAGTAGACATATCCTGGGCTCCTGGTGAGCATGTCCCTCCCATTAAAGTCTTAATAACAGGCACAACTACAGTTCTGGTGAGTTCTGGAGTTATGTTGTTCAAGGGGATCCTAAGGACCTTTCCCTCCGCAGTAAACAAGGTCCTCTGGTTTCTTAGATACACCGTCCAAGATGGTGGATACGGTGAAGTCATAGGTCATGGGGGTCAAGGGAACCCTTACTGTCTACCTTAGGTCACCAGAAAGCTGAGACACATATGCTTCACAGTGTCTCTCGTGTGAGCCCCCAGCTGTGGCGGCTCATCTCCAACGTCACGGAGCTCTAGGCCTGAAGCGCGGTTCATTGCTGTTTTGTAGTGCTGTTTTGTGTATGGGTGTTTGCCTGCATATATGTCTGTGCATCATGTGTGTGCCTGTTCTAGTCTCTTTTCTTGAAGCATCTGTGAGAGGAACATTGCCAACACATGGGTCATCTTCACAGTAAATGTCATTGTGTCAAAACTCCTCTCTCAGCTGGTGAGAGACTTCACCCAGAGGTGAAGGTGAAGTGACGACACCCTTCTCTTTTTTGAGTATCGCCCTTTAATTCATTGCCCTCCTGCCTCAGAGCCTGATTCCTGCTGGTCCCTCTAAGCTACTGGCTCACACAGCCTTGGGCAGCCATTTTTAGATAGCTATAGTAGACCTTGGTCTGACCATCTCTGCCTCCTGACCCTTAGGTAGTTGGGGTCCTCCAGTCCATGGTCCTGGGGACTCCTCCTGGGCCTTTCTCTAGCTGCAGGCTGCCCTGCCCTGTTGGCCTTCTGCCTTCCCTTCCTTGGGATTCTCCCAGGCCCAAAGGCTCTTTCTCTTCTTCAGGAAAGGGCCTAACATTTTGCTCCCTGACAAGGGCTTTGCAGGTGACCTACCAGTTCACATTTTTTTCAAATTCTTCCTCACTGTGAGGTGTGGCTCACTCTGGGCCCTCCTCTTTAGTGTTAGCAATGGGATTCCAGGCCCCTTATCCCCGGTCCACGTCTGCAGCTCCGGAGGCGCCTACCCTTGTTAGTACCTAGTCCCTTACAGGCCCTTTAACTACAGGAAGGTGAACCTGGGCCAGGCATTTGCCAATGAGGAAAAGTCAGTATTCACTTCTGTCCTTGCAGGTGGGTTTCCCTTTACTCCCCATCCTGTGGCTCAGTCCCACTCATGTGTCCTGGGGTCTCTCGCTTTCAGAAAAGATCCCTCCTCTTTGCCTGTCTTGCTAGTCACTTTCAAGCAATGACTAAGGGATGCAGGGTTGTTCCTATGGTCCAACCACCAGGAGGGCCTGGGCCTGGTCCTCCTTATCCTTTCTTCCTGAGGCCCAGGCGACAGCCTGTGTAGGAGGAAGTGGTGGTCTCCTTAGCACCAAGTTGGGCAGCCTCCTTTCTGCTCAGCCGCAGCCACACGCTCTGTCTTGGACTCCTAGAGAACTGACTCTGGTGGCCTGCCTCCGACCCCAGGGCCCCTGCCAAGTTCATGTGAGGAGTTTCACAGTGACAGCGAACAGAGGCACAGGATGCTATGGCTTCTCAGGGTCCTCAGGGTCCTGACTTCCTCCAGTGATCTCTCCTCCCCTGCCTTCTGCTGGGAAGGCCACCACCCCTGCCCTTCCTTTCACTTACATTTGCGTGGAGGGTTTAAGGCTGGCTTGCCCTCTGACCTAGCTGAACGCGACGGTGGGAATGCCCATTCTGCTGCAGGCAATAAGCTTCTCTAGCTGACTTTGGCATGAGAAGACTCAGAAGAGACCAGGTGGTGGGCAGTGTGGCTGGGAGGCAGGCGCTTAGCCAGAGGTTGCACTTGCACACAACATGGCTACAGTAGATACTGTTGTCTCCTTGGTCCATCCTAAGGTCTCCCATCCCCTGACTGCTGGCGCCAGGATCAAGGCCACCACGGGGAAGCTGGCGGTGGTGGCACCAAGGACTCCTGTGCTAGGATATCCATCCAGACCTAAGCACCCGCCCCCTGCCCCTACCCCACCCCGTCCCTTCCTCCTAGTTGTCCTCCTCACACCTCCCCCTGCCCAGATCCACGATTTCCATTCCTTTTCAGAAAAGAGCAGACCTCCCAGGGATATCAACCGAACATTGGCATAAACAAGATGCAATAAGACTGGGCACAAATCCTCAAATCAAGGCTGGACCAGACACTCTAGTAGGAGGGAAAAAGGTCCCATGATGGGGCAAAAGACACCCCTACACCCACCGTTAGGAGTCTCACAAAAACCCCAAGCCAAATAACCACACCATGTATGCAGAGGACCTAGCCCAGACCCATGCAGGCACTGTGATTGGCTCTTTAGTCTGTGTGAGACCCTATGAGCCCCACTTAGTTGATTCTGTGGGCCACCTTCAAGACGTGCTGGAGCAATGGGGGCTCAGAGCTTATGGGAGTGGTAACCAATGACTGGTCTTACTTGAGGCCCACGCTCAAATGAGAGCCCCATGCCTGGCATTGGCTCGGATGGCCAGAACCCAGAAACTGAATGGCTTAGAGACCTAGGGTAGAACCAAACAGTGCAGGTCTTTCAAAAGCTGCCTGATTTACAGACAAGAAACCCTAATCCTGGGCCCTGTGAGGAGTGTAGTAAGTTCTGCCTGGCTTTGGGGACTTCTCTGCTCCCAGGGGCCCTTGCAGGATATAGCCGATACCTCCTGTCCTCTATCTAGTTCTACTGTCCCATGAGAGGAAGACAACACGAGGTCAGTGGTTGCTTCCTTGAGCTAGCCCACCTCATCTGACCCCCAGGAATTTTCTTGTTCTTCTATATAATTTCTTTCTGACATCCCTTCAGTGGGGATGGTCTTACAGAATGCACCAGTCTGGAGGCTGGCAGCAAGTGGAGGAATGCTAGCCTGTGATAGCCCCAGGTCTTGGATTCTGCACCTTGACTCAAGCTGCTTAAACTTCTTGTTCTTTCTAAGATAAATTCTTAGGATAAATTCCTCATCCAAAGTAATAAGAATGAGACCAAAAAAAAAAAAAAAAAAGTTAGGTTTGAGGAGGGCCATCTTGGGCTCTAAAACGCACCAGAGGGAGCGAGGTGGTTCCTCCACTCTGTTTTCAATGCGTCCCAGACATGACACCATGATCCTGAGATGGGAAAAGGAGGTAGCGTCAGGTCTCCTGGGCCAAGCACGGCCTTCACCCAGGCTGTGTACACAAGAAGGGATTGCATGGGCCCAGTCCCGCCCCAGCTCCCCACCCCAGCACCACCAATGTGCATGTTCCCAGAGCCTCCACACTTGACCCTTCTTGAAAGGCCCGGGACCCCAGGATGATCTCTCGGTTGGCCTCAGGCCTATATCCAGGGTCTATGCTCCCGAGGATGGCCTGTGCCCACCTGGGTGGGTGCAAGTGGCTCAGGGCAGCTGCACAAAGAGCGGCAGATAGGATAGTGTTTAAGGGGGTACGGGTGTGTGTGCAAACACTTGCCCCCTAAGTTGTAGAATGTGCTGGGGGGAAGTGGGGTGCAGAAAAGAGGAATGCTCAGGGCTAAGGTTTACCTTTCCCTAGCCACCGCGTCAAGGAGTCTGCCAACTTAACGCCTGTCAGGCTCTGCTGAGGTGTATTTACCAAAAAAAAAAAAAAAAAAAAAAGAGGGAAGAGGCTATAACAGGTTGTTAGCTTGATTTCTGACTTCTCAATATTTACTACCATGATATGCAGCCACCTTGGGGCTAGACCTGGGGTGAGGGGGCTTCAGTAAGGTGATGTGGGTGACCACCGTTGGAAGAGGATATGGCCATAGGCTGGGAGCCCCCTTTTTGCATTTTGGTGTCTGGTCAGGAGCAGGTGGCTTTGAAGGCCATCACCCGGGTAGAGGTGTAGGAAAGTGTGTTCCCAGGAGAAAGGATATTACTGGGACCCAGGAGCTGGATGGGACCAGCTTGTGGGTCTGAGGGTAGAGGCGGGGTGAGACGATGGGAAGATGGGTAGGAAGTCCCTCGGCCTGTGGGGCACCCTCCCTCTGCCTTTCGAATACAGGGTGTGATCCCCTGCTTCTTGAGGGGCTTACACAGATCAGGGGCTCCATGGCTTTCTGAGACAAGACTACACCTTGTTCTCTGTGCTTCCCAGGCACCTATTCTAGCTCACCTCTGCAATGGAGAAACCTAAAGGAAATAGGCAAGACTTTTGCCCCCGGGGAGAGCGTTTCCGTGGCCACCTCTGAGCTCTTTGCCACGCCTTTCCACACACTTCAAGACTGGTGCCCGGAGCCTGGAGCCCCAACAGGCAGCAGGGCCTCTTGCAGCCCACCCTACGGAGATTGCCATAAGGGAAACACAGTCTGGTCTCCTGGAATGGAGGAACGGGTCCTCTGTTGTAGGACATCTGCAGTGAGATTTGGGGTGCCTTTGGGCCCAGGCCTCTTTACTTCTATTCTCCTTTCCCTACGTCCAGCCCTCCACCTGAGTCTGCCATGTCCACCATTACTGTGGTCCCCCAGCTTTTCTGGTCTAAGGACCTGTCTAGGGCTCCAACTGGAGGATAGAAGTCCCTCCATTTGGGCCTAATGCTGATTGCTTGGACGGCTCAGTTTCCAGTGGGGCTCCTGAAGCAGGGTCTTCAGGCTCCCAGCCGTATCTTGAGGGCACAGTGCCCTTTGATTCTTTCCCAGGGTCCTCAGTCGGGCTAGTTGTGAGCTAACTACTAGTCCAAGCAGAGTGCTGGGCTTCTGCCTTCCACCCATACTAGACCTCCCCAGCCTCGACTGCCCCTCCTGCACCAGGATGGACCTGCAAAGGGAAGTGTAGGGGGTTGGGATTGCCCACCTGAGCTCCAGAGCCTCTGTTTGCACATCTGTGAAATGGAGCCAGCTACGTCCTCTGGCCAAGCTGTAGTGCGGGGCTGAAGACCTGAGAGCTGAGGCACTTGTGCCTAAGCATGGCCCACCAAGCAGCTACAGAAAGCTGGCTGAGGGTACTGTCCACACGAGACTTATGCAGCTTTGTCAAAGAGAAGCAGACTCCACAAAAGAGTACAGAAGAGCAAAACGGGGAGATGCGGGGGGAGGGGTCTGCTGCCTGGCCAGGGAGGTGTCCTAGAAGGATAGCCATGCTTAAAGCCTGTTCTCTCTGAACTCCGAACCCAGTGTATGTCTCAGGCCCGGTGGTATCACTGCTTGCTTTCACTGCCTCTGTGTGGCTGCGTGCAGCCCTGTGTAGTTCCGTGCATCTCTGTGTAGCTCTGGGCAGCTCCATGCAGCTCTCAGCATGCAGCAGCTACTCAGATGCCTGTCGTAGTTAGAGAAAAGCACAGGGGGCTCAGGGGCCACACTCTGGCTTTCTGTTCCTTAACTCCCTGGACCTTAAATACCACCCATAGGCTGACAGAGCTCAGGTCACCAGACCAGAATGGCTCTCAGCCTCTTGGTAGCCATCTCTAGCTGTCCTATCAGAAGCTCTGTTGAGTTGTTGAGGGTCACCTTTGTCTCTGTTTTTGTTCCTCTTACACTGCAGCACCTCCCAGGAAATTCCCTCAGGAGAGCAACCTTAAGTCCAACTGACCCCTCTAGGAACCCCTGGCCCCAGGGCACAAGCCATACCCCTTTTCCCTAGAAGGAGGTCCTCCACTGTCTTCTGGGCCGTCCTGAACACTACATCAGTCTCTACAAGCCAATGAGCACTAGTAGGCACAGTAAGTACATGCTGTGCTCTTCATCTGCTTGTCTTCATAGCCTCTGGGTACCCTCTCTTCCCCAGTAAGGATTTTCCGAACCTGTTTTGCCTTGTGTATCCCAGCAATACACAGAGCATTTGTGGGCATCTGGATTGGGCCACGCCCCGCATGGTGGTGATTGGTTTAGGAAAGAGCTGCATGACCCAGGTCTCACTCATCAAAGTATGGAAGGGATACTGGGGGGACATGGGTCAGGGCTTCCTCGGGATGCCCTTGTATGTCCTGAGATGCATGAACTCATAGCCTTTGCTGTAGTACTCCCCGGGAGTTGCCTGACTAAGGAAGAAGAATAAAACAAAGCCAAGGATGGCCTAACAGCATCTCTTGGAACTCACTTAGTGGCGCTTGTGTGACTTACAGACATGCTTGATCACTCCACGATCAACATACCATCTCCACTCCTGAAGACAGTGAAAGACTAAACTTGGGGGTGGGGGTCCCTGAGTGACAGAGCTGTTTCTAAGTCTGATGGAGTCACAGATCACATCAATAGAAGTCTGTGCTCTTCTGAGATGTCCAGACTCCACTTGGAATGACTTCCTAGGAGGGGAGTTAACCCCCGGGAGAACAAATCCATTTTCCAGGACTGGGAATCCCTGGTGCACCAAGGATTCAGGAAAATGGGAAGCATTTGGCCCAGCTTAGAGGAGACTCGAGGAGGTCTCACTCATCTTTGAAGTTACATGTAGGACTGGCAAATGGAGAAATGAGCAGCCATGTGTGACACTGTGGTCACAAGGAGATGGGTGACAGGGCAGCACTAGCATGGGGACCATGGAGGATGGACACGTGATCCAGCAGGTTCCTTTTTTCCTAAGGATACTTGGCTGGAGCAAGAGGGCTCTGGCCTTGGTCTCGAGTCAGCCAGGGGATGGAAATCTGAGCTCTCAGTGTCTAGCAGGGTCTCACACGCCAGGGCATGTTAGCCCTGACTTAGCCCACACAAAGGACACAGGTCCTAAGCTGAGCTCCCATTTATCTGACACAGATGCTTAACGGGGAAGGCTATCCACACAGATTGCTGAGAGAGGTAGAGGGTTCTCCGTCACGAGGAGCATGTTTGAAATGCAGAGGCCCCTGTTGTAGAGAGGAAAGAATTCTTAGACAATGATAAAAATGGCCAAGAAACCATACAAACATGCTCCTGCGATGGGACGGAGGTGGTCACACGTGCCCCTCCATCTACTTTTTTACCATACGAAAAACTTTTTAGAGTTTTGTTGGCCAGGTGGCCACCTAGAATTAGGGCAATTTCTAGCCTCCAATCTAGGTGGGGCCCTGTGCCCGAGTTCTCTGATCACTGGGAAGCTTCCAGAAACCTTGCTTAATGGCTGCCACATACTATGTCTTCTTTTACGCTATTCCTCCCTTCCTCCCATGCCTAGAAGATAAAATGTGATGGTTGGATCCTTAGCAGCTATATTGAATGCAGGAGACAGGGGCAGAGCTGGCAAAACAAGATCACTATTTCGGTAACCTACACCATTAACTCAGCAGTGTCTGTCGTCACTGATTGTCACTCTCCAACTTTTCCTTGAGAGTACATTTCTGGCCAGGCGTGGCATCTCCAGCCTGTGATCCCAATACTCTAGAGCTGGCGCAGGGGGATTGCCAAGAGTTTGTGGTCAGCACGGACTGTAGTGTGAGATTACGAGTCAAGAGAAAAGGGAGGGAGGGAGGGAGGGAGGGAGAGAGAGAGAGAGAAGGAGGGAGGGAGGGAGAGAGGAGAATCTGTATTAGTTACTCTCTCCATGATGTGTCTTAGTAGCTGGCCAGAAGCAGCTTAAGAAAGGGAGAGTTTGTTCTGGTACAGTTTGAGGACACAATCCACTCTAGTGGGGAGGTGTGGCAGCAGGACACAGGATGGTGGGGGCGGGTGAGGCACCTAGCTGGTCACATTGTATCCACAGTTGGAAAGGAAGCAGAGAGCCACAAAAGTCTGCTGTTCAGTTCCACTGTTTCTGTGTGGTGCAGGAGGCAGCCCATGGAAGGGTGATGCCCACACTTAGGACCTGCTCTCCCTACATCAGGTAACCCCACCTGGAAACCCCCTCACAGGTGTGTCCAGAAGGTTTTCCCCGGTGTTGTAATTCTACGCCCCATCAAGTTGATAAGAGTAGCCTTCACAAGTTCACTCCTTGTCAACCTGACACCTGAGCAGGTCACACCTAAGCTATAACCTTCCGTTTCCTGTCTCTATAAGGCTGTTGCCTAATATGAGATGCAATGGAAAAGATGTTCCACAGCTTTTAGCAGTTCTAACATTGTTGAAAAGAGCAAAGTCCTGGGCTCTTCTGGAACTCAGGGCAATCTTTTAATTATGAGATTTGTAAAATACAAATCACACATATCTACTACACAATGGCACAAAAAAATCTCCCACATCCCCATTCCAAAAGGAATGAATGGGGCACGGTGAGGTATAATTCGATAAAAGCAAGCCCAAAACCCAGCAGGGAAAACATCAAGTGTTTGTCTGTCCAGCATCTGAGACTCACCTGGAATCATCTGGGCTGCAAGGGACTTGAATAGCTTAGCCTCTTCGGCTCTGCTGCTTATGCAAACATGGCTTCTCTCTTGGGCTAGCACCGCTCTACAGCTGCGGTTTGTCTCACGGTCCTGGCATCTCCGGCATCCTGCAGTGTTCATGTGGGCTTTACCTTCACAGCTTCATGCAGTGGTCTCGGGGTTTCCATGCAGGAATTCTGATACCCTGCCACACATTGCCTGAGTGACTCCTCTGGAATTGTGGCGCAAGATTCCATTGACCTTCTCTATCCCCTCCCGGGACTGTGGGACTATGCTGCCATGTTCTAATGCCAGTTTTGGAGGGAGGCTTGGACCCCTTGGGCCAGCACCAGCTCTCTCAGCTTGCGTGTGCCAATCCTGAGGAAACACGTCCTTGTTGGGGAACAGAGCATCCGCCCTGGGTTTTTAATGATGCTAGCTAGCCTCTTTACCAATTACAGATACTTTGTCATTTGCTCTCCCCTTGTTGAAACTACAAGTTTGGGTGCCCAGCTTTACCTCAGAAGCCTTTCCTTTCCAGTCACTGTGAACCTGGATGAGAGCAAGGAACAGAATCCATGTCGAATCCTGTGTGTTCTTCTGTCAATATTACCTCTGCTGATGGAGTCTACTACCCACCCACCCCCACCTCAGATGGAGACAATGGTTTGTCTTTTCAGTAGCTGAGATGGAGAAGAGTTGCCTCTGGAAGTGAGGTCTGCAGAGGCCTTCCAGGTAGATAACACGGAGATACAGACTAGAGGCACAGTGAGGACAAGTTGTGACCCGAGGGCTCTCTGTCCCAAGGAAGGGAGACTTTAGTACTTGGTCATTTGTGTAAGCGGTCATGATTTCTCCTGCCAGTGGGCTGAGTCCTAGAGACGCTAATGAACCAGATTCTACTAAAAAGATGGCCATCAGTGATACTTCCTTAGGACAACAAAGCTTGGCTTTTAAGTTCACTAGAGGTTCCCTCACACCACTTGTAAAATACTGCAACTTCCTGGTCAGAAATACTCTCACTAGCAGGGTTAGTCAAGGCAACAGGAAGGAGTACAACTTTGAAGGCAGTCACACTTGGTGAAAGCATACGACGCTGATAGGATGGTGCGTGAACATGAGAGTATACACATGATGGATGGTCACAGTGAGGGGGAAGTAGTACCCTGATACCAAATCCTCAAGGGGTTCACCACAGGGAGCATGGCTATGGGGTCCACTGGCTTTAAATTCAACTCCAGGGGCTGGAAACACAGCTAGCACTTAGAATAAGTGCTGCTCTTTCAGAGGACCCAGGTTCAGTTCCCAGCCGCTCACACACTCCATAGCTCAAGCTCCAAGGAATTTGATACCTACCTCTGGCCTCAGTGAGCACCCCCCCACACCTGTCCCGCTCCTCTGACCTCTGTGGGCATCACCGCCCCACCTGTCCACATAAAATAGATATAAATGTTTAAATTCAGTTCATTCAGGGTTTCAGGACATGGGCAGCAGCATGCAGCTATATTATCTGCCTGAATATTTCCTGAATGGCTCAATTTGAGTTCCTGATGGCGTCCTTGTTCCCGCCCTCTGAAGCCTCCTGAGCCAAGCAGGCAGGCTTCCATTGCCTGCATTTCTCTTGAATTCTACTCTCCTGAGCTCCTCCAGAGCTCTGCTTCTAGTATTCAAGGACATTTGTAGCCTAACTTCCAAAGCCTTCCACATTCCTGCCACAAACCAGTTCCCAAGCCTGAGAGCCACATTGACTTATCCCAAAGGCTCCACCCTGTGTCCATTGCCTTTCTGTTGCTGTGATAAATCACTGCAACCAAGGGAGCCTAAGGAAGAGGGAGTTTATTTTGACTTACGGATCCAGAGGGATAAGAGTAAGAGTTCATGGGGTAGGAGCAGAAGCGTGAGAGCTAGCAGTAGTCAATGTTGGCAGAAGCAGGAAGCTGAGAGCTTGTATCTCAACCTCTTGCATAAAGTGAGAGAGAAAACTGGCAGCAAGCCCTTTACTCCCACAACCTGTCCCTGTGACAATGGCTCAGTAAGACCACACCCACTAAACCTCCCCAAATCGTGCCACCATCTGGGACTAAGTATTCACCATGTGGCTGCTGGGAACCAAACTCAAGTCCTCTGCAAGAACAGCAAATGCTGCTGCCCCTCCTCCCCCCAGAGATGGGTCTCTGTGTAACCCTGGCTGTACTAAAACTTGTTTTGCAGACAAGGCTGGCCTCAAACTCAGAGATCCACCTGCCTCTGCCCCCCTAGTGCTAGGACTAACAGTGCCTTGGTGCAGTTATTAAAAACAAAACAAACAAACGAACAAAAACCACGGAGCCAGCTCTTCAGCCCAGAACATTCCAACCACCACACAGCTCAAAGAACCAACTTCCTGGGTCACTTTTCTCACTGCTGTGACAAAATGTGAAAGATAAGAGGGAGTAGGGTCCTGAATCACAGCGTGAGGGGCTGCATTCCACCATGGCAGAGAGGTCAAGGCAGGAAGAGCTTTCCATCTGTAGTCAGAGAGCAGGGAGTGATAGGTTGCTGCTATGAAGATTGTTTTTTTATTGCGCTTGGCACCTTGGCCTATAGAGAGCCGCCGCCCACATTGAGGGCTGGACTTCCCTCCTTGGTTAACCCACCTAGAAACCCATTTGAGAAACTAAGCTAGGCCTGGTTCTTAGTCCCACCCACGAAGTTGATAGCAAAGACCAGAGCAATGGAACCTCTTTCCCGCTCAGGGGTGAGCTACTTGTTGCACCTATGTCTCACTTTGACCAACGAAACAACAGGATTTCAAGAGACCTGTGAAATGTCACTTTAACAAATGAGATTGGCCAAACTTAAGACTTATCTGTGGAGAGAGTGTGCCAGTGTGGTTAATGTCCCACCTTTGCCCTGGGGTGTTTAATGCCTGTGCCTCAGTTTTCCTCACCTGAAAGATGAAGGCAGAGAAAGAGAAGGTGCCCAGAGTCATTGTGAAAAAAATGGAGGCAAGACAGTTCAGAGTGGACCAGGTGCCTGTCACTGACATCACTGGGTGACCAGGGTGTGGATGTGGCCCGAACTCATGGTCCCTGTGGGACTGCTATTTCAGAGCGCTCTGGCTGCCTCTAGGATAGCGTTTAGTGATTGCCCCCTACCCCGGGGACCAAAAGTCCTCCGGGAATGTTGCTGGTGCATACGCACCGCACCCTCAGAGCTGCTTTCCCACTCAGAGGTGTTTTCTGCAGTGGACCTCATGGAGTCCTTAGCCTGGGCACTCTGCAAGTGAGTGCCTGTGGTGCCCCTCATCGCTGAGAGACATGGGCAGGTGGTTAAGTACCAGGTAACCTGCCGTCCTTGGGATGCACGCTGCAACTCTGGAGTCCCCAGAGGAACAGGCAGTGCCCTCTGAGATGACCTTTGCCCTGGCATCTCGTGTTGTTCTCTGTCCCCCTGTTCCCCTGCATGGCTGCTTCCTGGGTGGCCTTCTGAGTACATTTCCTTGCCTTTTCCTGTTGCTGTGATAGAGTTCTCTGACAAAAGCCACTTAAGGGAGAAAGGGCTCAGAGTTTCACGTAGAGGAGATCCAGGCATCCCAGGCTTTGTGCCTGCAGGCAAAGGGAGTACTGGATGCTGTCCTGCACTCTGGAGCTCTGCTTGCCTTCTCAGACAGTCCAGGTGCCCCGCACATGGTCCTGCCCACAATTAAGATGTGCCTTGATATATCCGTCAACACAATGTGTGATTCCCCGGGGGTCCATATTCCCTTAAGTGTGCTTTCCTGGGTCCTGGTGACATCCAGGCTCAGGTGACACAAAAAGGGGTGTTGTGTGCATGTGTGTACGTTGACATTGTGTGTATAGGCACATGGGGATGTACACGTCATGGCATACCTGTGGAGGTCAGGGAACAACCTGTGGGAGTCTGTTCTCCTACCACGCAGGTTCTGGACATCAAACAAAGGTCATCGAGCTTGGCCGCCACCACTTTACCTGCTGAGCCCAGAAAGTCTTTTGTACCCAAGAGGTGAACACTCTGTTTTTTTTATTCCGCTTGGCACCTTGGTCTATAGAGAGCCACAGCCCACAAATAGGGCTGGTCTTCCCACCTTGGTTGATCCACCTAGAAACCCATTTGAGAAACTTAAGCTCAGCCTGGTTCTGAATCCCACCCATGAAGTTGATAGCGAAGACCAGAGCAATGGAACCTCTTTCCCCGATCAGGGGTGAGCTCCCTGACAAAACACAAACTGAAGACAAAAACACAGCTGAAGGCTAATCTACCAAGGGTAGACTGTGCCGCCCCAGTTCCCAAGCCCACCCCTCCCAAACCCTTGTCTCCCACAGAGTCCAACCTGGTCCCTGAGTCTAATCCTAACCACCTAACCCAGCCTTACCTCTCCCAAGTCCCACTCCTCACAGAACCTTCCTCTTTCGCAGCCCCTTTCCTCTCCCAACCTGTCTCAAAACTCCCCAGAGGGCTGAGGAGAACCAACGACAGCCATATCCACCCTTTCCAACCTCCAACACACTGCCTAGGTGGTAGCTGCCGGAGAAGCAAGGTGGCTTAAAATGGGATCTGTAGCCCCAGGAGGAGGCTAGCTGACAGGAAGGTCCAGTCTCAGAAGACAACACAGACACACAATATAGACACACAGACACACACACACACACACACACACACACCCCAAACAAAAACATCAAAAATAAAATGGATGTGCAGCCCTTGCCTTTAATCTCTGCACGAGAAAAGTTGAAGAGCCAGGACTACTGTGAGTTCAAGGTCAGCCTGGACTACTTGGTGATATTGTCAAATCAAATCGACATGAACACACATCTTCCTCAGAACCGCCCGTAAGCAGCTTGGATGAGAGCTTCTCGCCCTTTCTGGTCCCAGCCACCATGCTCATCTCTAAAGCAACTTTAGATATTCCAGCCTCTCGGTCTTTCTAAGTGTGACCCCCTGGTCTCCCCTCTTTCACATTGGTGACTTGTCATTTGGGCTCCCATCCCAGCTGTGGCTATGGCTTCACTTCCTGAGGACGGCCACTCACTGTAGAGATCCACCTGCTCCTCTAGGCACTTGTTTGTAGGAAGTGAGGAAGAAGGCTAGGAAAGGCTTCCCTGCTGTATCCCCAGAGGCCACACCTGACGTACAAGGGTGCTGAGGATACCTCAGGGTGTCAGTCACCCCTGGCACCCTATGGGCTCCACCTGTTAGAGATGGTATGCTCGGGGACAGGACACCGAAAGGCTGCCTGTGGATCACAAGACATTACTGCCCCACCCCCATACCAAGAATAAGTGATCCAGAACCACAGAGGGGAAAGTGCACAGGTGGCCACCGGGCTTGTTCCATCCCAGCCTTGCCCACGTCCTCCTCTGTGTCCTGCCTGCTCTGGACTCTGGAAGTGGGATTAGGTGGTAGGGGGCTTGGGTAAACATGGCAGCTTTCCCTCTCTAGGGGTTGGGGCTAGGCAGTCCAGGGCATTGTTAGGAGGGATGCTAGCCAGGACCTGGGGACCTATAAGGCCCACTGGCATTGGGCGGCCATCTACGCAGTGAAGCCATCGAGGGCCCTGCGCCTGTTAGTATTGTTTAGACTTGCCTATTTGTTTTTGTGTACACAGGCTAGAGTCATCTAGGAAGCGGGAACCACAGCCGAGGAATTCTCTCCACCCTCTATCACATTGGCCTGTAGGGTGTGCGGCGCTGACGACCCTGACCAGCAGGGAAGAAGGACCAGCATACCACGTCCTTCCAGCAACAGTTTACTCAGGAATGTCTTGCACAGTGGTTACAGCAGAGTGGCCCCGAGCCCCACCAGGAGTCTGACTATATAACTTTCGTAGGACCGCCCATGAGCCCATACCACGCTTCACACAGTCATAGGCTACTAGGCATTGACGTAGAATCAGGCCACTGGTGGGCACGCCCCTGCGCCAAACAAGGACTTGTTTACTCCACAGCTCCAGCTCAGCCAGCACCATCTTTAAGGCACGGCAGCAGCGCTCCACAGTTCCCCCTTTTTTATTATAAGAGCTGAAATTGCGCGATCAGGCAAGCACCATCATGTAGGAACCCGCGATCAAGGGCAAAAATACAGCTAATAGAAGTGGCACTCACTCTACTGGGTGCAATGGGCTGAGCCCTCCAGGTGTAAGAGCTGAGTACCAAACGCATGCTGAACACCCATCCCAAGTGCAATGAGGTCAAGCGACCTCATGGGGTGCAAGGGCTGTCCAGAATGTGGATATGGCAATGGGGTGAATTCTATTGCTGCTTTAATGCCATCAGCCAGGCTTGTGGAGAAACACCAGCCTCAATGGCCTGGAATGCACGCACCACCAGGGCCCTTTCTCGTCTCTGCATTTTCACCATCCGACATACGCAAAACAGGCGGAGTACGCAGGCGCCTATTAAGGCAACAGCCAACACTCCTAAGCCCGCCCATTCCTTCAGATGATTCATGGCTTGAGAGATCCAGGTGGTAAGTCCCTCTGCCATGGTCAAGTCCACTCTTGTAGAATGGTCAAGTCCACTCTTGTAGAATTGATTTGTACAATGGCAAGCTGAAGCTCTCTCAGCGTCTCCTCGAACTCCAGGGTCCAATTCTGTAGCAAGAACTGAGAAAGAGCTTTTGACATATTTGCAGCACGAGTAAAATTATTATATTGTATAGAGGTGATACATAACCCAGGCAACTTCTTCTCACACCCCAATTGAGCCAATTGCCATAAAACATCCAACTGTTCTTGAACCAAATCGATTCTCTGATTGACTAACATTAGTCCTCCTTGAATCTGGCTATGCAGGGACATGTGCATATCCATAGCTGATGTCACTCCTGATGAAAGTTCATTGAGAGACTCTGCTGTTTGGACAGAGCTAGACAAGGCTAAAGCAGAGGCGGTAACAGAGGCCCCTACTGCCACAGTAGCAACAATGGCCATTATAATAGCAGAAATACCAAAATCTCTTTTAACTCTAAATAACTGCATACTGCTAGGAGCCTCTACCGGCACGGGAACAAATCGTGGCATACGAGTGACCATAGCCACATGGTGTGAGGAGGCATTCCAACATAGGGTATAAAAGCAGGTCAAAGGTGTACAAGGCAATATATTCATATCCTGAATGCTGCCATTAAAGACCAACCACATAAAAAGGGGGCCAAACACAGACTGGAGTTGCCGCATATTTAAATGCCTTCTCCTCCTTATAGGATACCTGGGCCGCACTCCAAGAAAAACTACCAGATGAATGACCAGACTGCAGAGATGCAGATAGCGTACCCTTCCAATCAAAAGAAATCTTTCCCTTGCTAAGGGTGCCGCCTCCCAATAAAGCAAAAGGAGACAAATCAGTACAGCTTCCATTAATACCGCAGAGAAGCCAAACATCAAATGGATTAACATTGCTACGCTCTGGATCCATATGAGTAAAATTAAAGCCAGAAAAGGTAGCATTATAGTCTACACTAACGCCAGGGGAAACGGAAAAGAAACCATCTGTAATCCAAGACGAGCCTCTATCCTGACAACCCGTCCAAGGAAAGGCATCGCCGGCATCCATAGCGCCCTGACAAAAGCGGGCCCACTGAGGCTGAGGTGGTGGTCTTGTTCTATTCTCTAGGCTCGGCCACCAACCAAAGATAATCGACGCATTGACCTCAATATCGGTGGAACTGCCAAACTGTGCCTCACTCAGCCAGGCAGCTGATTGATTATGTTTCTTAATGCAGGCACAACCATCTGATAGATTAGAAACTTTCAAAAAACAAAGACTGCTCTTCAAGCTAAAGGTCTTATTGCTTTCTATGCCACTAATCTGTGTATCTAAGGGGAGATAGGGTAATCCCACTTCACTGTTAGTACTGAAGAAACGAGGGAACACTCGTGCATCATGCATCACGGGATTGGGAATACCGACATGATCCCCCATCTCAGTTCCGCATGCCCTTTTCTCAGCATCATCAGCCAGAGCGTCACCAACAGCAGGAGGATCTTCATATCCCGTCTTCCTCACCAGTCGCTCCGGTACCCAGATTGGATCTTGCTGGTCCTGCGGGAAAACAAAGACAGAGCCTCGTGCCCATACCAGCCCGGGATCAGGTCCCCGTCAGGAACCTGTTAAGATATCTTTCCACTTCACCATGCCTCGTGATGGGCCATGGGAATCACAATGTCTGCCTGAAAATGGCTCTGTTGCTCCTTGAACAATCTTGGTTAAATTTCCTGACACCTCTCCTTTATTAGGCAAAGCTTTCCATGCCTTCAAAGCCAGCTGATTAATTTGGCCATAGACTTGTGGAGGATAAGCTGTCTGATTATTTAGCCACTGGCCTTGCCCCAAAAGCATGTCTAAGTTCCAAGCTGCCTGCCCCTGGACTGCATTATCTCTAGCTTGTTGTTGAGCAAATTCAGAATATATAGATTTCCAGTCCAAATACTGCCCCATGGAGAGTCATGCTTTCACTGTAGACATCCAATCTGAAGGTGTCATGGCACTCAAGGTAAGCCTTTCCACTTGAGCTACAGTGAATGAGGCACTAATGCCATATGCCTGCACAGACTCAGCTAGATTTTTCAGGACCTTGAAATCTAATGGTTCATAGGTCCGTACTTGATTGGCATCTTCGAACACTGGGAAGGTGGCTGCCACCTCCCTCCAACTCTGTGGGCAGAAAGTACAAGAGAGTGTCACCGCTCTGGCTGTCTGCCCTTGTGCGTCCCCTTGTGGCCACAAGGAACCACACTCTGCTCGGGAGACTTCCGCATAAGGTGGCGGGCGTGGCACACTAGGCAACGCCCTATCCGTCTCCTCCCTCACTTCCTCCTCCTTCTTGCCCGCTGTCTTCTTCTCCTTCCTCTCTGAAAATTTCTCCATTTTTGCCAACAGCTCTTGCATTTGTTCTTTTAAGTCTTTCTCCCCAACACTCTCGTCAGAACTGCTATCAGACTCAGACTTAGGCACCTTGACGACCTCCCTCAAATCCGGATATAGATTCCCTGAACTTTTCTTTTCATGGACTTTAGAACGTCTAGAACTGTTAGATTGAGTCTCAGACCTCATCTCCTTTATGTGTTCTAGGACCTCTGCCGTCACTTTAACCGCTGGAATACATTCCTCACTAGTCAAGCAACTGCGAATGACTTTCCACATTCCTCTCACTCCTGTTTTGCCCTTTTTATCTTGCAGGGTGTCTTCCTCCCAGGCTCGGTCCAAATCTTTCCCTAACTTATCCCAGCAGGGTAGCATAAGGTTGCCCGACACGGCAAACCAAGGGGCGACATAGTCCACCTCCTGGAGGAACTGAGCCAGTACCTTATCCTTAAATTTTAATCCTTTGCTACTGAGCAGCTCGTGAAGAGCAGTCTTTACGGGGCAAGAGGGAGAGGTTCCCATGGCTAGCGACAGCACTCGTGCCCTGGGCGATGACAATTAAGGCAGAAGCAAGCCAGCAAAGTCACGAGAAACACCCCCATGACTACAACTATTACAATCCAAGGAGAAACCCCTCCCACACGAACATTGCTCTGTCGGCATTTACTTTCACTTTTGCCTGCCTCCAACTGAGGACTTGCAACAATGAAGCCTCCTTCCCGGAGGACCTACAATGATGAAGCCCCACTTATCGGCCACTTTCCGATCGATTGATCGCCCTGACTGCTGCTGGTTCTGGAACACCACGGAAGTCCCCAAAAAGTGGGACTCTCTCCGTACGGGCCACCAAAATGTGTGGCGCCGATGACCCTGACCAGCAGGGAAGAAGGACCAGCACACCACGTCCTTCCAGCAACAGTTTACTCAGGAATGTCTTGCACAGAGGTTACAGCAGAGTGGCCCTGAGCCCCACTAGGAGTCTGACTATATACCTTTTGTAGGACCGCCCATGAGCCCATACCACGCTTCACACAGTCATAGGCTACTAGGCACTGACGTAGAATCAGGCCACTGGTGGGCACGCCCCCTGCGCCAAATAAGGACTTGTTTACTCCACAGCTCCAGCTCGGCCAGCGCCATCTTTAAGGCACGGCAGCAGCGCTCCACAGTAGGGGAGCTTGTAGGCCATTCAGTTGATTAGTGATTTCTGTGAGAGGGTCCACATCACTCTGGATGGTGACACTCCTGGTCAGGTAGTCCTGGGTTCACTAAGAAAGCAGGCTAAGGGAACTCTGAGGAGCAAGCCAGTAAGCAGTACCCCTCCATGGCCTCTGCATCAGCTCCTGTCTTGAGGTTCCTCTTTTGAGTTCCTGCCCAATGTCCCTCAGTGACGAGCTGTGATCAGGACATATAAACACTTTTCCAAAAACCCCAAGTTCTTTTTGGTCGTGGTGGTTATCACAGCAATAGAAATCACACCAAGATGCTCCTAGAGTAGAAATGCTGGCTGACTTTGGCCATATACCAGATGGACCAAGGAATGGCTACTGTTGCCCAGAGAGAGAGAGATCTGAGGATGTGGAGAGCAGAAGATCTGAAGATAATCAAGTGGTTGGGCAGCCACCAGAACAGGGCTGGAAGGCCCAGGCACCCAATGAGACCCCAGAGAGAGCCTGGCTGATGGGTTCAAGGAAGAGCTGAGGAGCTGGGGTGGGCAGTACTTGTCCCTGGGCAGAGTTGGGGAAGAAGATAAAAGAGGAGGAGGAGGAGGAGGAGGAGCAGGAGGGTGCCAGCCAGCATCGGCATCCAGTTGCTTCTGGAAGAGACCACGGCCCAGGCAACGGGGTGGGGCATTAGTATTCCTGACTGCTCTGACACCCAATTTTCCAGCTGGGTGCTCTAGCTGGCTTTCAGCGCCTGCTGCCAGGGCCAGCTAATTGACAGGGATAGGAGGCTGCTGGAGTTGGGACAGGGGCAGGAGGAGGTGGGAGGAGGGGAAAAGTGGAGGAGAGAAAGAGAAGGTGAGGAGGGAGCGAGGGAGGGAGGGAGGATGAGGGGATGGGAGAAGGACGGGGAAGAAAAGGGAGGGGGAGGAGAGGAAGGGGACGGGTGGGAGGAGAAGGGGAGGGGAGGAGACTGGGAGGTGAACACCAGAGGCTGGATGGGGGTGGCTGCAATGGGGAGACCTGGCAAGGACCAAGAAGAGCCACTGCTCCTTTAGACAAGAACACAGACCCAGAGAGATTCGGTGGTTTCCTTGGGGACACACAGCTGAGGAATCAGAGGCCAGGGATGAGAGCAAAGAGGAAAGAGACAGAGGAGGGCTACAGGGGCGGGGCAAAAGGCATGGAAAGAGCTTCCTGGTCATGAGACAGAACCCAGAGGCGCCTTTGCTTGCTTCCCTTCATTCTGTACCCACAGGGGGGCACAGAGCAGGGGCAACTGACATATTAATGTGTGTGTGTGTGTTGTGTGTGTTGTGTGTGCACTAATGAAGGCTAGAGGTTGATATCAGATGTTTTCCTGAATGTCTCTCTCACTGCTTTATTTTTAAAAAGTGGGCTAAAGAGATGGTGCGGCTGGTTAAGAACGCACATCTGGGGCTGGAGAGATGGCTCAGTGGTGAAGAACACTGTCTGCTCTTGCAGAGGACTTGACTCCCAGCACCCATGTGGCAGCTCATAGCCGTTTGTAACTCCAGTTCTAGGGGGTCTGACACCCTCTTCTGGCCTCTACAGGCACCGAGCTTGGGTGGTGCACAGACATACATACAAGGAAAATACCATACACATTTTTAAAATGCTGTGGGTTTTTTGTTTTTGTTTTTGGAAAAAGTAAAATAAATCTTTGCTTGTTTGCTATTTGCTTGTTTGTTGCATGAGTGTGAAGGTCAGAAGCCAGCCTGTGGGAATCAGTTCTTGCCTCGTGGGTCCCTCGGCTCAAACTCTGATCACCAGAGTTGGCGGCAAGTACCTTTACCAAGTGCAAAGCCATCTTGCTGGCTCTTCAGATTAAATTGTTTAAAAAGATTTTTATTTTTAACTGTGTGCGTGTGTGTGTGTGTGTGTGTGTGTGTGTATAGATGAAGATGTCAAAAGAGTGTGAAACCAGAAGAGTGTGTTAGACCCCCTGGATCTGAAGTTACAGCAGTGAGATACTCAGCATGGGCCTGGGGGCCAAACTCAGGCCTTCTACAAGAACAGTATGTATTCTTAACCCCGAGCCATCTCTCCAGCCCATCTTCACAATTTTTTTTTTTTTTGAGCCAGGATCTCTCACTGAATCTGAAGCCCAGTAATCAATCGGCTGACCACTGGCTGACCGGTAAGCAGAGGATCCTCCTGCCTCCGTGTCCCCACTCTGGGATAATGGGCGTTAGATCCTCTGCTCCTGACTCAGACGGTGGCTTGCACAGTAAGCACTTTCGACTGAACCATCCCCTCTCAGCCAGAATCTGCCATTTCTGATACTGTCTGTGCAGTTGGGGTGGGCTGGGTGTCACCCCCTACCCAGCCTCCCACCCGTGGTGCTGACTGGAGTCATTAACACTAATGATAGGATCGGGGGCTGTGTTATCACACACTCAGCCCTACTGGGGCTCAGGGCCCAGGAGGTGGGAAGGGGCTGGCAGGTGGCCCAGGGAGGGAGCCGAGGTAGGAAGTGGGGATTGGGGGAGGAAGGAGGAAGGCCCTGGGTCTGCTGCTCAAGATTCTTCTTAGAGGAACTTCTCTGAGCCCTCAGGGCTCAGAACAAAACCTATGCCTCTGTGTTCCTTGTAGTAGCCACTAGGCACTTAGTAAAGCATGCTTGATGACAGAAGGGACCTCATCCAGACTGGGAAATCAAGAGACAGAGAAGTAACTAATGCCTAGGATCCAAGGCCTATAAGCTTAGTCCTGCTTTGCTCAAAGAGATATTACTGTCACTTTGGGTCTCCCTCCACCTCTGTCCCCAAGGCCCGTTTCTACCAGTTGAGGCTAGATGACCCTTCACTGTCAAGGGCACCTCTAGATGCTGCATCTGTCCCAAGAGCAGGTCTCTCAGTTCATAGTCCACAGCCCAGGCGGCCTTCACACTTGTCCCTCTGATCCAGCAGATGCCGCCTGTGGGCCTCTTTGAGCTCTGTCTTTGGGCACTGTCTTTGAGCTCAGGGACTCTTGGTGTCTCCCAGGGCCCCAGAGATGCACCCAGCAAACCTGCTGTTTTCAGGAGACAAACCCCTCTCAGGCAGCCTCCTTATTTCTCTATGTACCCAGACTTAAGGGTCTTACTGTGTAGCTCAGGTTGGCTACATAGCCACCGAGCTCCTCCTGACTCAGCCTCCTGAGTGCTGAGATTAAAGGCGTATGCCAGCTTAGGAGCTATGCTCTTGGATGTGAGTTTTGAATGAATACTGTGTGATGCCTCACGTGTAATCCTTCCGGAGGTTGAGACGGAAGAACTGCTGTGAGTTAAAGGCCAGCCTAAGATAGTATGAGACCCTGTGCTTGGCCTCCTCAATCCCCTACTTACAATGTGGGGTATACTGGCTGGGGAAGAGGAAGGGGAAACAAGAATTTCAAGATCTAACCCAGGATTGGGAGTGTGGCTCCAAGGCAGAGTGCTCACTGAGCCTGCACACGGCCTAGGGCCTGGCCCTTCAGAGACAGAGGCAAGAGGACCATGGGAAGTAAGTTCAAAGCCAGCCTGGCCTGTCTAGGGAGACTGTTTGAAATTATACAAATAACTCAGACTCCACCTCCTGGTCACTGCTGGATTTGAAGGCAATGCAAAGGAATGTTCTGGGCTGGAGGCTTAGGGTGGGGTGGGAGGCTTGGGGTGGGGTGGGGCAGGTGAGCACCAGGTTGGTGGTGGGAGTGGAGTCTGAAAAAGCAGAATGATTGACTTCTGTGCCTTTGGAGGTAGTAACCCATGCCAGCTATGCAAAGGGGAAGGTTCTCTGCGCTGAACTCATCCTGTACCAAGGTGATGGCCCCTTGTATGAGTTCAGTATGGGGAGGAGACTGGATGTGGGAGTGGGCAGGGCCTGGGGATCCTCCCAGGAATCTCTAGGCCTTCTGGAGAAGTAGGCCGGATTTGGCCCTGCCAATGCAGTAGCCCCAAACTGGGGCAGAATCAAGGAATCTGGGCCGAGAACCTAGCTGGTCCCTGGGAGTAACACCACGTGTTCTGGTATCTTCCTTCCAACTGTCCCTGGGGGGAGAGAGCTGGGCAGGCCAGGGGTCCCCCAGTGCCAGTCTGTCCTGAGCCTCGTAGTCCTTTACTGGAGTCTGGCTAAAGAGTGAAGCACAGAGCTGGGCTGTGTGCTCTGCATCCTCCGTCCCACAGTTCGCGTCTTGTGTGTGTGGAAGCTGCAGGGCTAAGACACTGGAGCACCTCAAGGTGTCATGATGTAACCCTTACAGCACACATCACATGCCGAGAAGAAGAAAAGAGGTAGCCGAGAGTGAGCCAGGTCTCTAGCAGCCGTATCAATGACCTGCTTGGCCTCCCTAGTCCCTCAGGCTTCTGTTAATAGCCACTCCATGAAGAAAATGTGGTCCTCTCCCAGGTTAGGACATCCACTCCTGGGCTCTTCTGCTCACAGGTTGCCCTGGAGGTAGGATTCAGTCAACTTCCATGCCATCCCCCTGCTTCTGCTCAGGACCTCAGACACATCTTTCATCCAGAGCCTAGGAGAGCCGCCCAGAGCACGGGAGCGGTGGCAGAGTCTATGCTGGTCAGGGTGTCCGACTCACTGAACAGAACATGGGTCTGACCAGCTTGGAGAAAGTGAGGAGAGAGTTCCTATATCCAGCGTCCATGCTACCCAGCTGCCCCTCCTCTCCTCTCTGGTCTTAACAAGCACTGTACCCATTTCTGCACCTTTGACACAGGGCACTGTCCCCTATTCCTGCTACCATACCTGTCTCCCCCATCATTCCCTGAACTTAGAAATCTTGGTGAGGGCAGTCATGGAAGGGCCAACGGCATCCTTACCTGTCAGTCCCAGCCCCACATCCTTCCCTGTCTGAGGCTCCGTGTCTCATGCACAGGTGTCTGTGACTTCTCAGTCTCAACACAGTGCTAACTACTTGGTCAGAAGGCCTGGGATGGGGAAAGCACTCTGACGAACTTGAGTCTAAGAGTGGCTGGCAGAAGAGTCCCAGGCCATGGCACCAGTGCAGGAGAAGCCCTGAAGAAGGAAAAGCATTGTGTTCAGTGTAGAGAGGTACTCCAGCTTCATGAGAGATCAGATAAATGGGTGGAGGTGAGCTCCCTGGCACTGGGTATGTGCAAATGTTGGCTGGAGGTTGCACTGAGTTGGGTTCAGGGCCCCTTGTGGCTCCATGATCCAGGAACTGTGGGCTCCTGCCTTAGAAGGTCAAATAACGTTTTCCCAGGGGAACTTCTACTTTCACATGAACACCTGCAAATCTTTCAGAGGCTAAAGGATGAATGAGAGTGACGGGTGGAGGGTGTGCATGTGTGCGTGCCTCTGGGTGTGAATCAGCTCTACAAATTTCGAGAAAGACCTTCTCAGATACCTGAGTGCATATTCATGGAAGGCCATGGTGCCAGACTCTGGCTAGGCTCAGCAGCTGCTCATTCTGCTACGGCAGCCAGGGGAGTGATGTTTAAATGCACATGTGCTTCCGCTGCAAGAAATGCGGGTTACTGTGGCCATGGTTTGCATGTGATCGCCGACCAGCCAGCCTCAGGTAGCCTATGAATGCTCTTGCGAGGGTAATAATGCTGGGTCTTGAATCCTGGCTGTGTCAAATCTAGAAAAGACCTTTGGAACAATGGGCCTAGAAATAATGAGAATTGGCCCAGGAGCAAGACAGTGGAGATGAGAGGCAGAGTCAGCCCGGGATGGAGGGAGCTTTCTTACAGGCCCCTGTCAGGACTGTTGAGGGGGCTGGCACAGGGAGTTGTGCTGAGTAAGGGCTATGTGTATGCACATGTGTGTGCATACCTGTGTTTACATATGTATGTGCATGTATGTGGTTGTGTATGGTATATGGTATAGATACACATGTATGTACACATGTATGTGTATAGGTGTGTGCTGTGGTTGTGGATGGGTGCACATGGATGTGTTCACATGTGAGCATGTGTGACACCTGTGCCATTGTGTGAATAAACAGGTATGCATGTTTGTGTGCATATGTGTGTATGCATATGTGTGCATATCATGTGTGCATGTGTGGTTGAGTACATGAGTGTGCATACATGTATGTAAGTGTGTATAGTTATATGTGGTTGTGTGAGAGCGTGTGTATGCATGCGTATGGATGCATGGTCTGTATCCATTTGTAGCTGTGAGTGTACAGTATGCTTGTGTGACTGTACACTTGGCTGCAGTTACCTTACCTACCTGTTCTGCTGTCCTAGCAAGAGATGCCTGCTGCCTATCACCAGGGCTGGGGGCAGAGGAGCCTTTATTTCCCAGGCCTTCCACGGTGATTAAGTCTCCAAACTTTTCCTTAACCATCATATCTTCAAAATGAAAAACCAAATTGCATCTCTGAGAGCTTGGAAATCGATTTCTTTCAAAATGAACTTTGGGTGAAGCGATTCCAAAGAGAAATGAGAGGAGGAAGGTAGGAGGGGGGTGGGCAAGGGACAGAGGGCTTGGTTGGGGGTGGCCAGGGCAGGGCAAGTACTGGTTTTTCCTGGAAGGTGGGGGAGGCATCAGGAGCGCTCTGAAAGAGGCACAGTGACTGTGTAGCCACAATGGGTGCAGAGGTGATGGGGGACTCTGGGAGACAAGGGGTGTCAGAAGTGAGCTCTCAGGAGGACTTCCCAGCATCCTGTGTGTCTTCCTCTCCTTTCTGTGTGCTTTCAACAACATTTCCATGGTCCTGAAGAATGCGTGTGTGGGGCGCTGTGGAGGGGGTTGGCTTGGTCACTGCTGTATTGATGTATTGTAGAAGTTGAACACTCTCAGCCTGGTAAGGCAGGAGGTTCACGCTGCTGGCCCCTCCCTCACTGCTCAACAGTGGTTTGGCTGCTGCTGCTGGACAGCCCTAGGAATAGGTTGGAGAGAAAAAGGCCAGGGCAGGTTGGAGAGGACTTGGGGTCTAGGACAGCTGGAAGTGGGGTACCTGGGCTGGAGAGAGTGACCCTGGGAGGCTGTGGCTGGCAGCTTTTGAGCCGGGGGAGCAATTGTGGAGGCCTCTAGTGTTCCCTGTCTGGCTCAGCTATGGCTGGCAGCCGTGGGTGTTGAATACTGCTCAGCTGAGCGTCGAGCACTTGGGAGGGAGCAAGACAGCTAGATGGGAGGGAGCAAGACAGCTAGATGCGTGTGCAGTGCAGTGGTGGTGGCAGGGGTGGCAGCAGGAGGTGGCAGGGGAAGTTGGCCAAGGTAGGGGCAGATGTGGAGGCTTCGGAAACAGGGCCTTGGGGGCCCAGCTGAAAGAGGCAGAGCAGCATATTGGAGGGGGCCTGGAGTAGGGATGGGGAGGAAACAGGAAATGAGCTCACCCACTGTGGGAAACTGGGGCTCAGGGGAGCAGACTGTCTGGTACCTAGCAGGTCAGGGCTGGGATTCTAGAGCCAAGGATTGGGAGAAGGCAACATAAGGTGTGACAGACTCTTAGGACTGGGGTCTCCTCCATCCTCTCCACCCACAAGGGAATCACTGGACAGGAAGGGAGGACACCAGAGGGGCAGGAGAACAAGCTTAGTCTCTACTGCTCTGTGGCCTCAAGTCCCTGCTCTTGGTGGATTCAGTCTACTTGTCTGTGAAATGGGCATAGTCTTGGGCTATCTGTCAGTGCTTTAAGCTTCTGTGACGAGCCCTGAGATTCCAGCACTAATAGAAAATGGAGCCCATTACCCCTAGACACTGCCTCTTAACTGTGGGATCTCCAGTTACTCTCGGGGAGTCAGTGTTTCAGTCTCCCTCCTGCATGGGGACCCCAGATCTCTCTGGGATGTGCTGGCACAGGCTAGCTGGGTACTGTGCCTCCCTCCTTCCCACCTCCCTGTCTTTGTGTCTCCCCATCTCTCCACCTTCTACCCCCCACCCCTGGCTCCCAGAACCCTGGAGGGCTGCTCCAATGAGAGGTTCATTTTCCTTTCCTTGCGCAGGTGACAGACCCAGCTGCCAATAATCTCCTGTGACAAATCAACACTGAAGTCCAGTGGCTCCCTGGCCCTGGAGGCGTCCAAGTAGATCGAAATGGAAAAAAACCCAGGGGCTCTGGGGGTGGGGCCTGGAGGGACTGCCACAGTCAACAGATGTATGGGGGGGGGGCTCACCCTCTTTATCACCAGCTATCTACTCAGAGAACAGCTCCTTCCTCATCATTCAGGATGCTTGGAGGGTGTAGGATGACAGGCCTGGCTGCAGTGCCTAGAAGGGGGGGTCCATCCTGAAGGGCACCTCAAAACGCCCTGGGAGGGAAGGGATCCTCCTGGACAGCAGGAAGCCATGGAAGGGCTTTGAGCTGAGGATGGATGGGCGAGAATAAGTTTTCCTCCTTGTTTCTCTGCCTCCTCAGCATGGGGCTCTCGGCAGGTTGGGCCAGCCTCCGGGGACCCAAGTCCTCATCCTATCATGGGTGAGAGGTGTGAAGAGTGCTGGAGGTGAGACCTCTGGATAGGCTATCTCACAGGTAAATGGTAGAGCCTAGGCCTGGCACAAGCTCAGGCCTAGGGGGAGGGGGATGGGCAGATTTTTCCAGATTTTTGTGCCTCTTCCTTATTCTGAAGGAGTGGCTCTGTCTTCACTAACATTTTTCAGATGGGGAAAGCCAGGGTTCAGAGTAGCAGAGGACTGAAGGCCATCAAAGAAATGCGCTCCCCTGGCCTCTGCATCAGTGCTGGGCTCCGTGCAGAGCTCAGCTCAGCAAAGGCAGAGGGATGGTTGCTTGAGGTTTTCCTATCTAAATAGCCTAGGATCATCTCCTGATTGGGTTATCCTTAGCAAAACTATCAGAGACAGAATCATCCACATTGGAAATATAGCTCAGAGCGAGACATTGACTTGACCATGGACCTAGCTGGAGTCACTGGCAAACCTTTGGATCTTTTCATTTAGTTGGCTCCCATGCACGCAGCCTATGCGTATATAGGGCAAAGAGACCCTCCTGGTGCTGAAGTCTCCCTGGCTCTGGGTGTTCATGGCGCTACCCAGGATGGGCAGGGATGGAAACCCGGTACCATGACAACCTGCCACTGTCCTGGACAACAATACAAAATGGATATCACGGGGCAGGAGGGGCTGAATCCCCTTAGGCTCTCAGGGATCTCCAAGCTCAAACTGAGCAGCCAGAGCATCTGTAGGGAACCCAGACCTTCAAGGCCTCAGCTCCCAGCCTCTTAGCTCCCCAGCCTCTCAGCTCCCCAGCCTCTCTCCACAGTTATATGAACCCCAGTGCCCTGCTTCCACCACTGGCGCTGCCCAGCAAAGCTGGGGGGGTCTCTCCCTGACATCCTCTTCTCTCTGGGTCTCTCTGTGTGTCTGTCTCTTGCTTTCTCCCTCTCCCGATGGACTAGCTTCCCACGGATGTATCCTCCAGCCTAGTGACCGTGGCCATATCAGCTTGCCATACCTCAGGTTCACATCTGTGGTTCTGGCCCTCAGGGTCTTGCATACCTGCTGACAACCTTTTGGCCTCCTTGAGGACGGCCCCCTGAGGGAGGGGAGGGGCCTTGACCGCAGGACTGTGGAGAGGAAGAGAAGGGAAGGGACAAGGACTTCCAACACCTCTCTGGAATCACACTGGGTCCAGGCTCTTAACTCAGCGTCCCACTGGGACCCAAACAAAAAGGAAGGCCAAGGTTGACCTTTGCACTCCAGCCAGCCCTCAAGCCCTGCCTATTCTTCCCTAATGTGGCAAGTGACCAGCCAACCCCCAGTCATGAGTAAAAATGTCTTTTAGACATGTAAAAAGAGCTTTGTCAGGATCCCCGCCGCACCCAGAGCTGCATCTGACAACCAGAACTCAGTGACATCACTCAGGATAACCAGACACAGTCCTAGAACCCCAGGACACCTACTGGATGGTATCTCAGCAGAGATCAAGAGCAAGGCTCGGCTCTACACATCTGGAGAGATGAGACCTTCCTTGATCAGCCCTGGGGCTGGAGAGTCCCCCCCAGGATCCCGGCCCTTGCATCGGAGTCTTCTGCTAGAGACTGGACCTGGCCTTCAGCTATGATCCGTCACAGGTGAGCAGTCTTGGGGAAGACAAGCTTAGGACAGCGGTTAGGAATTTAGAGTGTGAACATTGTGTGATGACTCTGAGCAGGATCTAATATAACTTTTGTTAGACTGTGTGTATCTAGTACCTTTTTGCTGGAGACATCTGGAAGGGCAGAAGAGTGTGCTTGTATGTATATTTGTGTGTGTGTGTGTGTGTGTGACATATCATAAAAGTCCCCTCGTCTGCTTTTTTATGGCATGCATTTACTGTATTGCCGTTTGCAAACATTTCTGGATCCGTCCCTGACTACCAGCCAAGTCCTGCACTCATCAAAAACAAGCACAGCAAACCCCCTTCCCTAAGGAGAATCACAGACTCTGTCCTTTGGTGCCTGGCTTAGGTCACTGAGAATGTTCCAATGACCTCTTAACAGATGAGTAAACTGAGGCACAGAGAGACCGACATTTCCCTACTCTGAATGTCCTTCCTGCACCCTTCTGCTCCCTTGTACCCCACCACGCCCCCATCTTGCTGAGAAGGGACAGAAGCTGTGTGTGTGGGTGCTCCGAGCCCCAGCTGATACACAGAGCCCAACACAGACATTGGGGGAAGTCATTCAGCCCTCTTCCGGTGGCAGGTGCCAGGATGGTCACATCTTTTTGCTGGTCCCAAAGTCTCTTTCCCTGAGGCTGACCCTAGGAGCAGGCCTTGAGGGTTGCCCCAGGCGATGCTGACATCACTTCTCCTGGGCTATGCGGTTAAGGGAGGGGACAGGCTGGTAGTTAGAAACATGGCCCAAGGGGATACCTCAGGCAAAAAGGAGTCTGATATGGCCCTGGCCTGCAGGTGACCTCCACTGCCTGACACCACCTACTCCACCCCCATGTTTGGACCTCTGAGGCTCTGAGTATGCCCATGTGAGTGTGTGTGTGTGTGTGTGTGTGTGTGTGTGTGTGTGTGTATGTGTGTATAACTAGGACATAAGAAAGCTTTCACTGTGCAGGCAGTGTGAGCCAAGGGACCAAACAAGTCAGGCACATGACCAGGAGAGGAGGAGGGAAGGGTTTTTTGTTGTTGTTTGTTTGTTTTTTTGCCCTGGGACTTTCTAATAAGACCTTTTGTCATTCGACACAGGAATGTGTGTCTGTCCAGTCACAAGCAGGTCCTGCCATAGGCTTAATGACACCTCTGCAGATCTGTTCCTTCAGTGGGGACTGACTGAAGACCAAGCCTGGCTGGGCCCACGAACAGCACCAGACAGGGATGCCAAGCTGCCAAGGGAGACCAGCTCACTGAGCTGTTCTTTCTGGGAATCTACACAGCCCAGGACGCTGAGGGACAGCAGGCTGAGGGAGCAGTCCCTAGTAATACGCAGGGATCTCTGAAGAACGGGTCACCTCCTAGAGACAGCCATCAAGGGGGCTGCCTCAGAAAGCTGCAGATGAGGGACATGGTCAGAGCCATCATGCCACGCTTTGTGATTTGGACAGAGCCACCACACTGTGCTTTGGGACATGGACAGAGCCACTATGCCATGCTTGGAATGATGACAGGGCCATCACATTGTGCTTCTGGAAAGGCTCCAAAGAAGAAGCAGCATATGACGTCGAACCAGGAAACAAAAGCCCCTGGATGAAGCTGAGGGACCTAATGATACGCAGGTCGAGGAGAGGTCGCAGACAGAAGGGGACTGGCTGAGATCCTGGGAAAGAACAGCAGCCTTTCTGTAGTCTAAGGCCATGGGACCTTGGGGAACAGCTGGTGGTAGCTGCCGTAGACTCAGTCAGAGCCTTATCTGGGGCAAACACGTGGGAGAGTCCCAGCTTTCCTCAAGAGTCTGTTCCAGGGTCTCCTGCTTGTCTATCCCACCAACCCTACAGGAAAATGATCACGTGGAGCCTGAAGAAACTGCTTCCTGAGGCCAGGCATCCTCGGCCGCTGGGCAGACCATGTCTGGCAGTCTCAAGCTGCCAGGGACAGCACAAGGGCTGTTTTCTGCTGTGTGCTACCCACTGCTCCAAGTGTGGCCTTGTCCTTGGATGGCCCCCTCAGCCTAAGGTTTGACCACCTACTCTCCAGGAGTAGGTCTCTCTGGTCCCCAGGTCCCAACTGGGAGCGGAACTGGGGTTGCAGATTACATAGTCTCTTCCAAAGGCCTGGCGCTAAGCCCCAGTTGGGACAGGAGAGCAGGGATGGGTGAGGCTAGACCTTCAGGTACCACCTAAACCCCAGAAGCAGAGAAAGCAGCAGGCAGGTTCTAAGAGGTGTTGTGGATACAGAATCTTGGAGCTGGAATTGTGCAGAGTAGAAGGATGTATCCACCAGGGCTGGGTGACAGGCCTAAGTATCAACCTAAGCCTGTGACTTGAGACTTAAGAATTTAAGAGATTAAAAAATGTGTGTGTGTGTGTGTGTGTGTGTGTGTGTGTGTGTGTGTGTATGTGTGAGTGAGGCCGTCTGTGGTAGTTAGAAGTGTTGTCCTCTGAAGCTGGAGTTATAGATGGATGTGAGCCTCCTGGCACGGATGCTGGGAATTGAACTCAGGTCCTCTGGGAGAGCAATATTCACTCCTAACTGGTAGCTGTTTCTGCAGCCTCCGAGGCATGGTTTTTCGTTTTTTGTGTTTGTTTGTTTTTTGAGATTGAGGCCAGACCCATGAGCACTGGGGACCTTGCAGCAGGCCACTCACAATCTTTATCAGAGACAGAGGCCTGGAAGGTGGACTGGAGGCTCTCTGGTCACAATCGGCCACACCTCTTGGGAAGGCTTTCCAGGGTCCATGAAGCGCCCCCATGCTCACCTTGGTATTCCTATCCAGATTTCTGAGGTGGTTAAGGCAGGGATTTGCCTGCCACGCCCTGCTCTGCCACTCTCAGGCTGGTGGCAGGCCAGCACTGGGTACGGATGATATTTCAACCAAGCAGCAAGGGAGAATAGGAGGGAGGGGCCACTAAGATTAGAGAAGAAGCCTAGGACTGTCCGAGGGCCTCTTGATCATTCCTGTGATGTTGGGACCGATTGTGTGTACGCTAGGAGCCTGCTGAATAATGGACAGGGTTCTGAGGTCCTCGGAACTGTCCCTGCAGACCCCTGGTGGTAGACTGGGAAAATCCCCTCTCAAGTCCTGGGGCCAGCGTCCCTGCCCCTGGCTCTGTACTACTCTGTTCCCTGTCATGGATCCTGTCACCCTTCAAGGAAGTGGCAGATGCTGCACTCCAGGGTGGGACACTGGAAGGAGGAGGAGGTGTGGTGGGGGGTTGGGAGGCAATGTGGTGAGGGGCATATGCATTGTCTCTTTCACAGGATGCCTTTACCTGGCTCCTTCCTCCTAGCCTCCTGTTACTGGTGTTATTTTTAAAGTTTCACTTTGTAAACGTTTGTGCTTTATTTGTTTATTCGCTGGAATTACGGGTGCACTTATGCATTCAATATTTAAAAGGTAAGCGTGTGCCATACGGAGGCTCCCCTCCCCTCCCCCAGGGACCAGACTCCCTCCCCAGAGGCAGCCTGCTTTGCCAACGACTTCCCCTCCAAGGTGTCTGCAGAAAAGAACAAACACAGGCATGGGAAAGCAAGCAGAACCTTATGCTCGCCCCTTTAACTCAAGAGAGCTGAGATCGATCACTGGAATCTCCATGGTAGTTTCCTACCAGAATCTAGTTAATATCTAAGAACACTAAAGTCCAGAGAGGTGAAGACTTGGTCTAGAGTCACACAGCTTGGTGGCAGGATGTCTAGTCATCCCAGAACACCTGTGGGGCGGGCTAGCAGAGGCAAGGGAGAAACAAAAGGGATGGCTGGAGGTGGGGAGGTGGGTGGGAAGGCAGCAGAGCAGGGGTGACCTCTCATCTACTCTGTGCTTGGGGGTGGGCGCCAGGCTGAGTGCTCCCCTGCCCTTCCCTGTCCCTGCTCAGGTTCTGCTGCAGGCCACTGGAGCTGGCGTGTGCCATCTGGAAAATGGGTGCGTAGTAGGGCAGGCAGTAATCAAGATCTGGAACTGGAGAGGTGGTATAACACACGCATGCATACACACCCTCATGCATGCACGCTGTGAATATTCCGTCCTTCCCTGTGTTCCACTGGGTTCTGGGAGGTGACTCCTAGCCAAGCTTCACTGCAGCTTGAGGCCGTAGCTTTTGAATGCTGGGCTCAGGACACACTACCCTGAATCCTAGAGCATGGTCTGGCAGAGTTGCTGCACGTTTGGATTCCGACAGGGCTCTCCCGACACCCTCCCCTCCCCCCAACACACACACACACACACACACACAACCCCCTTCCCTTTGTGAGTTGGTCAGGAGCAGGAGAGCTTGCTTAGATTGGAGGTGAAGTGTCTGATCTCTACTGATGGTAATGGTCACCCAGCCCCAGTCCTGGCCTTAGCAGGGCCCAATCAGTAGCTGCTGTGGTTGATGCTAGTAACATGTCAGGCCATGTGGCCTGGCTGGAGACTTGGGAGCCCCTGTGAACCTTTGGAGAGACCACTAGCTCCCTCTTGATTTCCTGATGCCCACATCATATAAAAACAGAAGGATTTCCGAACTCCTGGCTCCAGGGATCCTCCTGCCTCATCCTCTGGAATAGCTGGGACTAGAGCAAAAGCCATTGCGGCTGATCATTCTCTCTGCTCACCAGCTTGTCTGAAAATCTCCAGAAAGGGGGTGATTGTTAGCTGCCGTCCGGCCTGACTCTATGATTTGCTATGTGACCTTGGGATGTATGGTCACCCTCTCTGGGTCCATATTCACACTTGTCAGCCAACCTAGCCATTTCCAAACCCTAGCTCATATCAATGTCCTGCCCATTCCTGACCCCCTCCTCATACACAATGTGAGTCAGCACTCCCCCACCCCCACCCCAGGGAATCTACGAGCCCAGAAACCATCCCTGAGAAACATGGCCAAGGACAACTGGCCACTGCCTCGATTCGATTTTGGCCTCTGGCAGAACCTGGGACCAGGCCTCTATTCTGCTAGGACCCTTGCTCAGCTTTATTCTTGGAGGCTGAAGTGATTCTGGCTATGTAGCAGTCTAGTCTGGAACTCAAGGCAATCCTCCTGTATTTGCCTCCTCCTGAGTGTTGGGGCAATCTCAAACAGCTTCCCTGGTCTCTCATGTTTCCCCTACACTTGCCAGTGCCGGGGATCCTGCTGTAGACGGGAATAGTGGAGGCATGGGGGAAGGGAATGGAAGGCTGTGTGTGTGTGTGTGTGTGTGTGTGTGTGTGTGTGTGTGTGTGTGTCTGTGTGGTGGGGGAGCTACCTCTTTAGTCTCCAGGGGCTTGTGTTCCACCCTGGCTCCCGAGGAGGAATGGTTTGGGAGAGGAACTGATTGAAATGTACTTTTCGTTTAGGGAGGGGGGAGAAATTAAAGTCTTCAATTTGAGAGTGTGGCGGCAATTAGTGTTTAATCACAGGAGGTTCTAGAATGTGGAAAAGTGCCCTGGCTGGGGAGGGCACCTGGCCCCAGGGCTGATTAAAGACCTGCTTCCTGTCGGCGTGCCAGCCACCCCACCCCCACAAAGATTAAAATATAATCGGTGCATCCATTTGTTTTCTGAGGGAGAGAAGCAGGTTGTGGAGGAGATGCCGGGGGTCCTGTTGCTCCGTCGTGGGAACCATGAGGAGGAACAGGGTGAGCGAAGCCCCAGAAGGAAGATGCCACCATCTTTGAAGCCTCTCACACCCGGTCCAAAACCTGTCCCTGCCACGTATTGACCGGCTGTGTGGCCATGGGAAACCCACACGTCTCTGTGCCAGCCTCACATCTAAGCAGAGGCCAACCCAGGGGGAGGCTGTGCTGTGCTCTGCAAATGCACCCCTGGCAGTACCTGGAGCATAGTGGGTCCACACTGAGGGAGAGAGGAAGGTGGGGTTTGCTATGGTGGGGCTGGGCCCATGCACCCTGCTAAGCGGGGCTTGGGCTGTTGTGCCAGATGGTTCTCTGGCCACACATTCTGGAAGCCAGCAGAAAGAGCTGGAGTCTGGGAGCGTGACTTCTAGGCCGGGAGGCAACAGTCTTAAGCCATGAATGGCAAGACATCTCTGCAGTTCTCTGTGAGCCCAGCTAGCCTCCTCCCCTCCTCCCTCAGCACTTGGAACCCACTCAAGTCCCTCCTGCGTCACCTTTGCTGCGGCACAGCATAGGCAACGGCCACACAGACTTGGGGTGGCGTTGGACCCCTAGCTAGCTGTGTCTAGAGTCCTGCTGGGGAATCTATGGGTGAGACCTACCATTCTCTATGTTCCTATCTGGTTGCAGACAGTGGTAGCAGTCACCTTCTTGCCCCTCCAGCAAGCCGGGTGCCTTGGGGAGGGTCAGCTCCCAGGAAGAGTTTTGGGTTCCGAGTTGGTGAGTCAGGGCCTCACGTCCGCGGAATATAATATAACATACCAGATATTGTGCTAAGTTTTCCCCGCCCTTGGGTTGGCTTCTCATTACTCATCTGGGAAGCAGACACTACAATCACCCCCATTTAACAATCCGAGAAACTCAGGCTCCCCCCAGTGAGGCGCCAAGTGATGGGCTCGGCTGGGCTGACAAGGAGCCAGGGCTCTGTCCAGTTCTGGCCGCACTGCAGGAGCCAGAGGCTGCAGCTGCGTGGGTGGGCAGGAGGGAGCAGGCCCACAGGCTTGGCTGATGGCCCTTGGTAAGGCTGTCATGAATGGGAACAGGAAGTGCTAAGTTCAAGTTCTAATCTGGTGGGAAAAGCAGAGTTCCTCTGTCTCTCCACTCTCCCTGCCTGCATCTCTCAAGCCATGGAGGAGAGAGAGTCAGAGACGAGGCTCAGAAAGGGTTTAAACCTACATTGCCAGAGACTCTAGGGCTGTCCCTCTGCTTTCTCTTGTCCCCAGTGGGCTCATGACCCCTCCCCTCAGCTCGTGTTCTAAGCACCAAGGGGTAAGACTGTAATGCAGTGGTTCTCAGCCTCCCTAATGATATGATCCTTAACACAGTTCCTCATGCTGTGGTGACCCTCAACCATAAAATTATTTTTGTTGCTACTTCATAACTGCGGTTTTGCTGCTGTTGTGAACTGTGATGTAAATATCTGCGATGCAGAGGGTCTCGGGCAGCCCTGTGAAAGGATCGTTCCGCCCCCAAAGGGCTTGCCTCCGACTGGTTGAGAACCACAGCTATAATGTGAGGTGTGAGCCTGGTAAAATCTGAAGAGAGGGGACTACTTGGGAGGATCAGTTCCCCCAAGACAACACCTAGACTTTAGTGGGGCTCAAGAGACAGAGGGGGGTGCAGGCTGATGATCCAAGTCCTATCAAGAACCCCCGCTTCTTGCCTTCTTGTGCCTTCCCCAATAGTTCTAAGTGAGGGACATTCACAGCCAAGCCTGAGTAGGTGGGTAGGTGGCGCTGGCTTAGCCAAGAAGTGCCTGCCTCTGATTCGTGGCTGGTTTCCATGGCAACCGATTGATTGCCCCAGCTGCAGACTCAAGGAGAAAGAGCTTTCTCCCAAGCTGGGCTGCCTGGGAGGCCACCACAGCAGTGGTGCCTATGCCTCCCCAACGGGGTCACCTCAGCTCAGCTCAAGAGCCATAACTGACACCTGGTGCATGCAAATGTGATGATGTAACAGGAGGAGGGCCTTACTGTGTGCGACACACTTACTATGTGCAACTGGAGTGAGTCCTAGGGCCTTGAACTGAACCTGGCCCAGGCACATCCCAAGCCTGGGAGCTTAGCCACTAAGAGGCGCAGAGGCTAGCACCGTGGCACTCTGGGGATTAGCACAGTTAGGGGAAGCAGCTCCCACTCCTGGCCACCAGGACAGAAGGGCAGTAGCATGAGACTCTGAGGGATGAGTCCAGGTGTGGCTTGGCTGAGAATGTGGTTGGGTGAGAGCGAAGGGGATCAGGTGTGGTGCAGGGGTGGGCAAAGGCAGAGATGGCGATCAGCAGGATCCTGGGCAGAGGTCTGCCCATGAAGGGACCAGTAAGCACGGCAGGCTGGTGTCTGATTTGCCAGCTTCTGGTCCTTCTGGCCACACTTGCTTTCTTTAACAACCCCTGTTCTCAGCCCTGCTTCCTGGCCAGGTCTGGATTTGGGCTTTCAGAGTTTCCTCTGCCCAGGCCTGTTGAATGTCTAGCCACGAGCTGGTGTGGAAGGTTCCCAGGCACTGATGGCAGCTCTTCTCCTTTTTATGCTCTTGAGGTCCCGTCTGATTCTTCAACCTCTAAAACTCCCTCTGTTCTGTTCTGGGGCGCCCCCTGTCTCCTCTCCTCATGGCTCCACTTTCCTTTCTTGCCCTTGGAGGCAGTTTTACAGTGAGTCTGGCCCTAATCCCAACTGGTTTCATTCAGTGTGGTTCTCGTCCCAACCTTGCCCTCTGACCTGCCTCCTGCTTCCTCACCCTCTTCCTTTCCAGCCTCTGCTTCGTCTCTGGTTCCCAGATGGACCTGGCCTCATTGACATTCTACCCACAGCGCCTTAGTCGCATGCTAGCTGCAGGAGCTGTTCCGGTGAAGGAACAAGACAGGCTGGGCTGAGGGCTGGGATGGGGCTGAGGGGGAGTGCTCTGGGGTGTCTGTCTGAGCTTCAGTCTGGGGTCTAAGCTGGACAGGTCAGGCCAGATCTCCCCAGACTGCAAATCATGTTTGCCACTGAGCACTGCAGACCCAGAATTTCAAACCTCAACTGGTTAAACCCAGAAGCTAGGGAGGCCGTTTGATCTTCTTTTGGGAGGTGAGGCCCATCCTCCAGGGGGACAGCCCACAGGATCCAGCATGGCATCCGGGTCCCAGCTCCCCATACTCTGCTGAGGTCGGTTCTTGGGGCTGTGGAGCAATTGGTTCTTGCTTCCATTGCTCCTAGGTTCCTGAAGTGCTAGGGAGCCTCTACAAATATAAATGGAGTTTAACAAGGAAGCAGGAAGGGGACCTGGACCCCCAATGAGAGCTCAAAGCTTTCAGAACAGGAGCTTCAGAGATCATTGGACAAAACAGTGGAGTGGGGTCCAACTGTATTAATTGCTTATTTCATTCTTTCCTTCTTCTTCTTCTTCTTCTTCTTCTTCTTCTTCTTCTTCTTCTTCTTCCTCTTCTACTTCCTCTTCTTCTTCTTTCTCCTCTCCTCTTCTTTCCCTTCCCTCTTTCCTTTCTTTCCCCTCCTCCTCTTCCTTTTCCTTCTCTTCCTCTTCCTCCTCCTCTTCTTCCTCCTCTTCTTCCCCCTCCTCTTCCCCCCTTCTCTTCTTTTTCTATTCCTCCCCCCTCCTTTCTTTTTTTGAGGCAGGATCACACTATGTAACCCAGGCTGGCGTCCCAGTCATAACAATCTTTCCGCCTCAGCTCCTGAATGCTGTGTTACAGGTATTCATCACCCCACCTGGTTTTCATTTATTACATATTTAGTTAAGTCTGGTCCATGCTTTTACTGGGACTGAAGGTTCAGAAATACCAATCCAAGTCCTGGTGCTCCCTGGGCTAACGGGAGTATGGGGAGATACTCATGAATATTCATAAGGGCAACAGGAGACGTTCATGCATATTTATAAGGGTAGCAAGATCTTATCAGGGGCAACTGGAGGTGTGGGAGGGTTGCAGATCTATAGAGGTCCTAGACTTGGGGCTTTCTATGATCATGACTTGAGGGGCTAAGCAGAGGATGCAGAAACACACTGGACTGGGCATAAGGAAGAGAATTCCTGGCCATGCACTGGTGTCAGAAGAGCAGGCTACAGTGGATAGACTGGGATCAATCCTGAGCATCCCATAAATGCTGGCAAATGCCTATAGTTCCAACTCCAGGCAGGTGGAGGCAGGAGGCCGAGAAGTTCAGAGTCATCCTTGGCTACAGAGTGAGTTTGAGGTCAGCCACCAAAGCAATTACAGCAAAACAAAAATAAACAACAACAACAAACCTCAAACACCCAGCAGCAGCACAGCCAGCCAGGCTCCTGGCAACCATGCCATCAGGGAAATGTGTGGTCTCGGGGCTGGAGACGAAGCTAGCTAGGCTTGGGCATAGACCAGGTATGTCAGGATGGAGGCTAAGCTAGGGAGGAGGGATCAGGAGAGCAGTAGGAGCCGGATGCTTCGCCTCTTAGGTGCCTTCATCCCTGTGCAGAGGTCAGGGATGAGCTTCACCCAGGAGTGAGTCCTTGATGCCCACAGCAGATCACAGGTGTTTCCAAGCGAGGCACAGGAAGGCCACAGGGCTCACCCTCGGTCACTCTCCCAGCCTTCACCGGTAACCCTCATTGGCTAGCATTCCCCTTTGTTCTGGTGAGAATCTTCGAGTCTGGAAGCTAACAACTTGTCCCATTAGTGTAGCGTGGCAGCCAGATTCTGGAGAGGACTGGGCAGTCCATAGCTGTGGAGTTACAACTTGTGGGAAAAACTACCCAGCTTGGCTATTGTCACGGAACCACCACCACAGAATGGATGGCTTTTAAACACAGCTGTGGTGTGGAAGTGAAGCTCAGTGGGCAGTGCCTGCCTAGCACCGCAGAGGCCCTGGGCTCCACCCTCTTTGCACTGCAAAACTATTACTCTGGGTATAAACGCAAACACAAATAGTCCAATTTCATACAAATTTCACAAGCCAGGAAATGTTTGTTTTCTTTCTCTTTAAAAATATTTGAGCTGAGGATATCTGTCGTGAGCCTGCAATGTCAGTACTCAGAGGCTGAGGTGGGGGATTACTGAGAAACAGAGGGGCCAGCCTGGGCTACATAGTGGGATCGGGTCTGAAAAGGAAAAAGAAAAGAGCAAAGTAACCCACAGCTGCAGAGGTGGCTCATGGGTAAAGCTTCTTCCTGACTCTCAAACTTGGGCTGTGCCCCCACCCCAAATAAAAGTAATAAAAATGAAAGAAAGAAACAACTTGGAAGGCTGATGCAATAGGAGGCTGCTTTGAGTTTAAAGCCAGGTTGGGCTATGTAGTGAGTTCAGGGCCAGGCTGAACTATAGTATGGAACCCTGTATCTAAGTACATACATACATACACATACATACATACATACATACATACATATACACACACATACACACACATACATACATACACACACACGCACACATACATACATACACACATACACATGCACACATACATACACACATACATACATACACACATACATACATACACACATACACACATACATACATCCTTTTCTAAAAGAAAAAAAACCTCAATATTATAAAAAAGAATGATTAATTGATAGCCATCCCAAAGCCACTATCAGCAAGACTGAGGCTCCTTGAGTAGCTGCTCTGCAAGCGCCTCTGGCACTCAGCGTAGACTTGTCCTGGGCAATCCAAGGCCGAGTCCCCTCTGCCTGTAGCCTTGTCTGACCCGACCTTCTCCCTCTCTTATCCTGGGATGCACATGCAAGCCCAGCGAGCCCACTCCCAGGACACCCAGCTCTGTGAGGAGGTAACGTGAGCCAGCCACCCAGAGCAGGATCTTCTCCCAGCTACTCCCCAGTGGAGAATCTGAGATCTTCAGGAGCCTCTGTTCCTCCGTTAGTACTGTAGTTAGTACTATGGTTGTGGGCTGTAGCACAGAACCCATTGCAGGGTCACTGTGGGGTCCCTCTGAGGCTGTCCCTGGAAAGGTGTCCAGTCCCCAAGTGCCTCAGCCCCTGTCCCTTCATTTCTCTTCCTTAGTGAGTGAAGAATGGCGTCCGACTGTCTGTGTGGCCTCTGGGTGATGTTTCAAATGCTTTTAAACATAAGGCTCCCTCACGGGCGGCCTGGCAGGGGCCTCTGTGGGAGCTTGACCCAAGGGCTGGTCATTAGCAGTTCAAATAGAGGAAAAGGCCATCACCCTGGGAACAGAACTGGACAGAACCGCAAGCTCCACTTAGCTGTGGTAGCTGTGGATCCATTTAACTCCTGCTGCTGACTTGGACACTGGATTAATTTATTTTATTTTATGTGTATGGGTGTTTTGTCTGCGCGCGCGTGTGTGTGTGTGTGTGTGTGTGTGTGTGTGTGTGTGCGCGCGCGAGCACGCGTGTGAGAGATTCCACTCATTAGAACTAGAATTACAGACAATTGTGAGATGTTACATGGCTGGGAATTGAACCTGCATCCTCTGGAAGAGCATCATCCAGTGATCTTAACCACTGAGCCACTTCTCCAACCAGGCTCATGGGACTCAGGTAACACAGCTGAGGGCATATTTGTTTGTCCTGAGACAGGTTTCTTCTAGCCTAGGTTGGCTTGAAACTTGATATGTAGCTAAGTGTGATCCTTGAACTTTTGATACCCCATCTCCTGAGTCCTGGGATCACAGGCATATGGCACCATGCTGGGTCATGGGTCTCAATGTAGCTCTGGTTAGCCTGGAACTCACTATGCAGAACTCCCAGAGATCCTCCTGCCTTTGTCTTCCAAGTGCTGGGATTTGGAGACAGTTCCTAAAGCCCATGTCCATTTCCAGCTGCTAGTAGAAACTGGTAGACAGAACCCTCTAGGAGCCTTTCTGGAGGGGACCTGTCAGTGGGGAGAGAGAACACGGCAGCACATGGCAGAGCCTATGGTGGGGTTGGGTGTAGGACAGAGAGACCCCCAGCTCCTGACTCTGTCCTCTATCAGGACCAGATAGTTTGGAGTGATCCAGGAGGATGGTCCCTTCTTCATGCAGACATCACAAGGCAGGAAGTCCCACCCTTCAAACCCAGTTCTTTCTGTTTGTCATATTCTGGACCAACTCATCAACCAAGCTTGACCTTGGCCAAGGGAATGACTACTGGAACGGAGTGAACGGCTCTGGCATCCTGAAATGTACACATCTTCTCTGCAAGCAGGGAAGCGGTGGGGGTGGGCTGTCTGCTCTGGATGGAGCAGGTGGGGAAGGGCAGGGGCTCTGCAGATAACGGGCAAAGGCGGGCAGGAGCCGGTGATTCACGCAGGAGAGGAAACACATGTGCTTAGCCAGGCACAGAGATAATTCATTCCCACTCAGCTCTGAAAGCCATGGAAATTTTAATAAATGCAATTCCATTCAAATGAACAAATATTTTAAAACATGAAGTTATTTAATCTAGCACTGAAGAACACTCACTGTCTTCAACAGCTCGTCACAAGCCTGGGCGTCCCCTCAAAGCCTGCCATGTGGGTCCTTCTCAAACGGGGCCCGACTCACAGGTGAGGAAACTGAGAAAGGATGAGTCACCTCATCCGCAACTGTCAGGTGACAGGCAAGTGGCAAGGAACGGCTAACTGGGTAGATCTCGAAAGTGTGATCTTAGACCTGGAGCCCTCAACACAGCCTAGGAACACACTGGAAACAACGTTGGCAGGTTCCACTCGAGACCTACTGAGTAGCAATCCTGGGGATCATGCACCTATTTGTCCAAGCTCTCTTTGTGACCATGTGGCTGGGACATCTCCCACTGGCTTCTGGGAGAGTGTCTAACAGGGCATAGGCGATGCCCATCCAATTGCTTTACCTTATTTTCTCCTTCAGACACCCTGACCTGATGAGCCATCTCCAAAGCCTGGCTTTGGGGTTTAGAAATCTGTCAATCTAGAAACAAGCTAAGTCTCCAGACAGGAGAACTATGGAGTTGTGCAACCTGGCTACTGTACAGTAAGAATGAAACTTGTAAGGGGTGTGTGTCTGATATGGCACAATGAGTTTCAGATCTGCCCAGGGCTAGCACCAAGCATCCTGATTCCAGAACCACCTCAGCTCTGAGCGAATGGGAACACATAGCCGCCTGAAGGGTAACGGCTGTGAACGCTGCAGGCAGGTTTGTTCTGATCTGCCCTCTTGCTGGGCAGAGGGTAGCATGACACTTCACTCCTCTTGAAGCTACGTGACCACATGACTTACATTTACCAGTGAAACATGAGTGGAGATGACCGTCCTGCCCAGGCAGCACTCTTGCAGGTCAGGCTGGGTCCCCGAGTGCCTGTGACAGAGACCCGTGCTCAACTCCCCACAAGGTAGTATAAGACACACCCTTCATTGCAAGCGGTGTATGACATTATCTCTGGGAAGACAGAGATAAAGGTCTACTCACCCTGATGGGAGCCAATGACAGACCAAACAAAGCATGGGTACCATCAAAATCTAGTCTATGATTCCCTGGGGAAGGGGGGAGATAGGGTGGTTACTTACAGGAATGGGAATGAAGAGTTACTCACAGGAAAAGAGTCAAAGACAGCTGCATCTCCACAGCCCAACCCAGCATGGGTGAGAGCTCACAGAAGCTGGGAGCCTGGAGCACCCTGCACAGCCAGCAGGCAGCTAGATGGGCTCAAGAGTGTCCTTTTCAGGTAGCACAGCGGGTCTAAACCAGTGCTTCTCATCTTGTGGGTCATGACCCCTTTGGGCACAGATACCCCACGTTAGATATTTACATTACAATTCATAACAGCAAAAGTTACAGTATGGAGTAGCAATGAAAATAATTGGTGGTTGGGAATCATCAAAGTGCGAGGAACTGTATTAAAGGGTCACAGCCTTAGGATGGTTGAGAACCACTGCTCTAAACCAATTCCAGGCCACTCATCTATTCTCTGCCTCTTCTAGGCAGCTTTAGGGGCAGTCCTTACTGCCCATATACTCTGAAAGAGAGCCCTAGAGAATCTGGTCAGTTTCAGGGACTTCCTGAAGCCTCTGAGTTGTTTACTTCTGCATGGAGTCCTTCACTTCCCTTTAGAACTTCCGTTTAGAACAGCCTGTCTCTAAAGGTCCTTCCCTGCAGGATGGAATGTTTTCTTTCTAGGGGAATTGCTACACAACAGCAAGGGATTAAGGCTTGTTACTGCAGGGTGCCCTCACCTGCTCGGACTGGTCCTGCAGGACATGGGAATCCCACAGTCTTAAGGCAGATGCAGAGCACTAAGTTGTATCCTCAGTCCTACTGAGGATATCTAATTCTTTACACATGTGCAGTGAGCTAGACAGGTTTGGAAATGCTGGCAATATCAGGTATACTAAAGGAAGTTTTGTGACTTTGATTTTCTTCTTTGTTACGCTGTCTAATTTTCTATAGAGCATACCTTAGAGATGGGTCCTCTCTGGTCTTTATTTAGTCAGGGAAAATCCTCAAGGGAGATGGAATGAGATACATTGTAGCCTTTAGAGGATGGACAAGCTGAGGAAGTTGTGGCTCTGACCCTCAGCGGAAGGATCTGATCCCACTGTGATAAGCAAGCAATCTTCTAAGGCCCGTGTACTGAATGGGAGTGGCTCTGTCTCCCTGTGGGCTGCTGGGGGAAGTGGTGACGTATGGCCAGAGGATGGAGGAATCTCCTGTTTTTGAGGGGCAGGGCGTGTCTCTCTGTTGGTACCTTAACAATAGTGAATCTTTGTTTCCTCTGGAAGGAAGGAAGGAAGGAAGGAAGGAAGGAAGGAAGGAAGGGAGGAAGGAAGGGAGGGAGGAAGGGAGGGAGGATGGCGGGCAGGCTCTTGTTTCTGGCTAAGAGGTCCATGGATAGGGCTGTGGTTAAACAGGACATGGGACGGAGTGTCTCAGAACCAGCCGCACGGCACTTCAGCCTCCTTGAGGGCAGGCAGCCCAGACTACAATGCTGTTGCACCAGAAGCTGCACTATAACCACATAAATGGGACAAGAGAAAGGCTGGAGTCCTTGGGAGAAGCTGGCTGGCACTCTATGGCACAGGGCCTGCACTGGCGAGTGCAGGAGGAGGAATGGGGTATGCTGGCCGCTGGGAGTGGCTGAGATGTTTGGCATTTTGGGCTGTGGCATCCGCTGGCCTGGGTGGGCTGTGCTGTCTGTGCCTAGTGTGGAACACTGAGATTTCAAGAAATCAATGGGAGGCAGACAATAGGAACCCTAGAATCTCAGAGGCTGAGGAAGGGGAGCACCAGGAGTCGATACCAGCTTGGGTTCTAGAGTGAGACCCTGTCTCAGGAAACTAATCCCAGTGTTCAAGAAGCTAACGCAGCCTAGAACCGTGAAACACCATTTCAAGGAACCGAACTTGCAAATAATTCTCCTAAGAAAAGGAAAATCGAGGGACAACTGTCGAGTCCTTAGCGGCAGGGTTGTTAAGGCCAGACTACTGCAGCCTTTAAGGTAAGAGAAGAGCGTGGCCGGGGACTACGGAGACCCATAGAAAGTCTACCTCTTCGTTGGGGCTATCCTGGGCCAGCAGCTCAGCTGGAGATTCTTCGTCCCAAGATGGCAGCTGGAAACCCCCAGCTTCCTGTGGCAGGAGGTAAGCTGACGAGGTCCGGAGGCAGCAGGGCATCTGGCTCAGAGCCAAACAGCTGGCCTTGGGGAAAGCCGGGATCCAAACTCAGGTCTTCAGTTACTGACACTATGCCATTGGGCCGAGGCAGGGTGACCAAGAAAGGGAGACAGGACAGGAACAGGGAGGGAGGGCCAAGGGGGAAGGGGAGGGCTTCCTGGCTAGTCTAGCTGACCGTCCCAATAGGGGGTCTTGCAACCTATAGCCCTCTCCACTGGCTGTGGCCTGTCCATCCTGAGTCTGGCCTTGAACCAGGCTGTTGGCCACCATCTCCCCACATACTTGCCAGTCCCCTGTGTCTTCCTTAATCCATCCTAACGGGGAGTCCCCAGAGAGGCCCTGGACACTGCCCGCAGTCGAAGGCTGCACACCGGAAGGCAGGCCTTTCTGCTGCTTTCCCTGTCCTGTTATTTATTCTAAGGTAGCCATGAAACAGGGGAAGTTCCTCCAGGACACCCCCAATCCGCCGAACTGCTCCCCACTTCCCACAGGTGTTCAGCTGCTGTCTGAGGGAGTTCCCACACTTCCCAGAGCAGACCTTCAGGCTGGCATGTCCCCCCAACCCCTCCTTGCTTTCTCCTTGCTCCTCTGTCACTGTGACCTCTGGCTTGCACACAGTTCATCCTGGGTCCCAGCGCCAGACCTGCGACTTGGCACTGGAAAGCGGCTGCCTCCCCTTTCCCAGGTTCTGTGGAGTCTGGCTTCTCTCCTGGAGAGCAGTTGGGAGCTTTTCTGGTAAAGAAAACATCACTCAGCTTTTGAGAGAAGCCAATGGGATGAGAGAAAGAGGCGGGCCTGCTTCACTGTGGTTAGAGAATGTGAGTACAGAGAGGGCCAGCCACTGGACTAAGATCACACAGCAATTTGGAGAAAATCCAGGACTGGATCTGACTGTCTCTGAGGGGTCTTTCTTCAGCTGTTCTGGGTGAGGTCAGCCAGTGCCTGGGCCTTGTAGGCCAGAGTGGCTGTTTCCTATCACTGGGGAGGAGGGGCCTGACAGGGCCCTGGTAGGAGGAGGCTTTCGCCTTTGGTTCTTTGATGCTCATTCTCTCGAACCCCTGGGGAATGCCTGAGTCATCGCTGAGCGGCAAACATATTTAGCTCCTTTCATCGTCCCTAATAAATCAACTTCTCCAGGTCTCTCATACCAGCCTCCAACTCCAGGCTGCCTGCCCCCACGTCCTGTCGCCTGACATCTGGGCACTACAGAGACTTCCAGCCCCCAGGTTCCTGGCAGTGGTCCTCTTGCTGTTTCCTCTCTCTCCCCAGGCATCCTGGGCCAGGCCAGGCCTCCTCGTGCTGGGCTGGCCTCCATTCAACAGCTGCGGTCCTGGAGCCTTTCATCGCTCCCTGCAGCTAAGAGCTGCCAGGCATGGCTGCAGGGATGAGCCACATCCGCCACAGCTCAGCCCTGACCCTGGCTATCACCCCAGCACCCTCTTGGCCCACTGGGGCTTGTGTTGGAGTCCAGGGAATTTCCTGGAACACTCACCTCATCTTGTTTCTTATGGATCATGCATGTGCATGTGAATGGGCGTATGTGTACATGTGTTCATGCATCAGTGTCCCAGCATATACAGAGGCCAGAGGACAACTTTCATGAGTTGCTTCTGTCCTACGTCGTGGGTCCTCAGGATCTAACTGGGATTGGTGACAGGTGCCTTTCTTTACCCATTAAGCTTTCTTGCTGGTCCCACTGGCCTAAGTGTTTCAAATATACTTAGTTATTCCCATTTTACAGGTGGGCAGTCCAAGGCGCCGAATGCTGAGAAAATTACCTAAGACATGGAAGAGAACAAGCCCTTGAACCCAGGCCTTCTGGGAGGCTATCTGTCATTGCTACTCCTCCATAGGAGTAAGTGACAATCGGAGACCTGCTTGCCACCCCCTCCCACTGCTCTAGTCTAAGGAAGAGTCTGTGCTGAGCCCATTCCTGAGACATCGTTGTCTGTAGACACCTCCATTAAAGGTTAGTGCCATTAAAAGAGTTCTCAGGGAGGAAAATATAATCCAAACTGAGCATCCTGTTCTGAGGTGCACAGCCAGAAAGAAGGTGGGAGAGGTAGATGTGCGTGGTGTCTGTAAGGGAGGAAGAGACCCTAAAGGGCTGCTCCAGGCCACAGGCCCTCGTTGATCAAATGCCCGTCCCCCAATCCCGCATCCATGGTTCCCTCACCAGGTTCTAGTCAGGGGGTCCAGGCTCTGTCCAGGCGTCAGAAGAAAGCTCATCTGTGTGTGGTGAGCGCTGCCTGCTGGCTAGATTTAACACTGCACCTTAGCAGAAACGGATGAAAACCACCCCGGGGAGGTCTTAAAAGGAGTCGGAGGGAACTCCTAGTGTTAGGATGTGATGGGCCCTCTCTGTCCCTAGAAATATCTGTCTTTTGGGTCTCACAGTCTCAGAGGCCCCAGACCCTGGAGCCTCAGGGTTTTCTTGTGTTTGTTTTTGTTTGTTTCTGTTTTTTAAATCAGGTAATTTCAGCCAACTAACAATTATTTTGAACCCGTTGTGTAGAGGTGTTCAGCAAGTGCACAGTCAGACCTGCATGGACATCACAGTCTGTCAGGATGAGGTGACCCTGCAGTAAGGCCTGGCTGCCTACCCTAGGCACCCTCCTCCTGGATCCATCTGCCTAGCCCAGCCCGTCACTGTCCCCTGTGCATGCCAGTTCATGCTGGGTCTGCAGTGAGGATTTGTGTTTGACGCAGTCTCACTCTGTAGACCAGGATAGCCTTGAATACACAGAGACCCAGCTGCCTCTGCCTCCCAAGTACTGGGATTAAAGGCGTGCTATTTTTGAAAATTATTACTATTTACATGTACGTGTACGTGTATATGTGCTTGTGTGAGTGCATGTGTGTATGCATGTATGTATGTGCATGTGTGTACATGCATGTGTATGTGTGCATGTGAGAGTGTACGCATGTGGATATGTGCATGTAGACGTTTGCGTGTGTGTGTGTGTGTGTGTGTGTGTGTGTGTGTGTGTGTTTACTGTGTGCCTGTGGAGGCCGGAAGAAGAGATTGGAGCTCCTGAGTTACAGGTGGTATGAGCTGTGTGGGTGCTGGAAACCGAACCTGGGTCCTCTGGAAAGAGCAGCAAGTACGCTTAACTTGTGAGTCATCTCTCCAGCCTCCAGCCTTGAATGTCACAGAGGTCTTTGGATTCCTGGCTGTGTTGCAAAGATCTTGGTACACCGAAAGCACTCAACATGTGGGACAGCAGAAGGAAAATATGGGCATGTTACGCTAGTTTAGCCCAAAGGATCTTTGAGGATGGTCCTGATAGTGGGAGTTTAGGCCAGAGCCTCAATAGAGCACCGGAGGAGAGCACTGGATCATGAGCCCAGGTAGCAGGGATCCTGTCTTGTGCCTGGAACAGAGCCTGGCACAGCTGGGACGCTTTATAAACATCTGTGTGAAGACAGTCAGCAAAGCTTATACAACCCTTCCCCACACTGGTCCCTGAGCCAGCCTGTGCTCAAGTCCCTCCAGAGGTGGTGGGGTCACTACCTACTTTCCACATCACTTGTTCTATCTGTAGATAGTGCTGCCTTCTGGAAAATTCTGTCTTTCCCTGAGTATAGCAGAATCGACCCAGCCTAGCCCCGACTCCTGCCCTAAGGAAGCTCAGCTCCCGTGGATCTTCTATCCAGCATGGTGCCCCTCACCCCAGTGTCCCAAGGATCACTGAGTGCTCCCTCTTCCTGGTCAGGAAAAGGATGAGGGGGAGGACCAGGGAGGGGTCAGGAATGGTGACACAATTACAGAAGGATAGCTTTCCTCAGTCCACGAGCTGCTTCATGAGCTTTTATTCTTGCTTCTAAGTGTTACAACAGGAAAGAAAATGATGTCCCATCACCTTAGTGCTGGGAAGAAGCCGAGGACCAAAGAGAGGAAGGGACAAGAGTCACACAGCCTCTGTACACACACACATGCTAGAGGCAGAGGAAGATTTTAGGGTCCCTTAACCCCCAAATGGGGTCAGCTGGTGTGGGCTCAGCTCACCAGAAAGTCCCCAATTGTCCAGTGCCCCAGCTCCCAGATGTGTGTCCCTCCTGAGACAGGCATCTCCCCTCCCCCACTTCTCTTCCCCCTCCCCCACTGCACTTCTCTTCCCACCCTGTAGAGAGTGCACATATATGGGCTCCTACAAAGGATGAGGGCAGCCTGGCCACCTGCTGCTCCTTCTCAGAGCCTGGCCTTGCTGAGGAAACTTCCCCTGGGGGTGCTCCTCAGGCAGGAGAGGAGGTACAAGTGCTCTAGGGGAGAAGCATCCCCTAAGAGGGCCCTCCTTGGGGACACAGCAGCCTGCTGTGTATGGAAAGCTGGCCTTGCTCTGGCAGGAGGCAGGAACAGGGGGCCCATCCTGCAGCCCGTGACTACTGCTGGCCAGGTAGCCATCAGTGGTGCCATGGCTGAGAGTCTGTGCGAGCCTGAGTCCTATGCTACCAGCTGTGGCTTCTAAGCAGCCCTCCTCCTGGTGGGCACAACCTGAAACATTCTCTTATCCCGTTTTTTTTTTTCTGAGCTGTAGGTGAGACCTGCCACAGCCTCGAGGGTCTGGCTCCTCTGCTCATCTTCTCAGGCCAGCGCCCATGGGAATGGTGCTAGCAGCACCCTGGGGACCTTCCAGCTCAGTCTGTCTTCTTCAGTCACCTGGTCTCCCAGCTTCCCCTGGAAGCCGAGCTGACCAAAAAGCCTGCTGGGCCAAGACGTTTCCTGTCCCAACTCTGCATCTTCTAAGACCCAGAGGAGGGCTGCGTTCAGTGGAGGGGTTTATCTGAAGCTCCCGGGCTCCAAGCTAGATGAATGCTGATATTTGTCCATGGCAGAGAGGCACTGGCCCAATGTAAAGGAAGGAAGCCCAATGTCTGAGCTGGAAGCCTCCGGGGGATCCATGGTGCTCCTGCTGGGAGGGAGGGAGTGGGATACAGGTAGTGGGCTCTAGGCTGGCTCCTCTCCCCATCCTAACCCTCAGCCACAGTGGTCCCAGACAATGCTTTATAAGCTCTTCTTGGCAGGCTCCCCCGTGAGCTCTGTGCCCTCTGAGGATCAACATTCCCCAACAGCCAGTTGGAGTGCCGGGGAGGAGCAGGTTTGTGAGCGGGTGAGAAGCGTGTCTCCATGTCTCCAGGTACCTTAGGTCTTACAGGGTTGCCAGCGCTGCCTTCCGCAAGTTCACTGCTTGCCAACAATCTTCTTTTTCCGAGCAGACAACAGATCATAGAAAGGGACTCGGGTGATGCTGGCCCTAGGGGTGGGGAGGAAAGGAGACTTCAGGGCTTGCTAAAGGGTAGGACTTCCAGGCTTATGATTTGGGGGCGTGTGGCTCATCCTGCTGCAGGAGAAAAGCCAGGGATGGCTGTAGGGAAGATCATTCTGCTGGCCTTGTCTCAGAGGCAGGCCCAGCAAGGATGAGGCCTCAGGTTAGGAGGTGAGAGCTCAGCAGACACCACCAGACTCCTTTATAGCCCCTTTAGAAACCCAGGAGAAGCAAGAGAACTGGTGATGGAGCCAATGGGGTCCCTCACTGCTGGGTAGCTCTGATCTGGGTCTCTCTGATTCTTCACATTCCTTGTCCAGTGGCTGCTGCCGCCTTCAAGCTGCCGGGTCTCCCATTCGCCCATGTCTGTCCTGTTATCTACATACAGAGCACTCCTCCTCCTCCTCCTCCTCCTCCTCCTCCTCCTCCTCCTCCTCCTCTTCCTCCTCCTTTCCCCATCCTGTCCCACCCCACTTCAAGGCTAAGCTCCTTGTAAGCAACAAGTGCCTGGGAACCACCACTGAACCCCTTCCTTCTGTGTTCCCTGGATTTGGCATGGTGCCTGGTTCAAGAACATGCCCACCGATGGCCACCCAATAGGAGGGAGATCTGGAGTCTGCTCCTTTATAGACAAGGAAAGAAGACCCCAGAGAAATCAGAAGGGGACAGAAGATGTCCACTGTCCCTGCTGCCCCTCACCTGATGGCCTCGATCCACTGGTCGCGCTCCTCGGCATTGGCAGCTGAGATGCGGTAGGATTCGTGTTTGCCCTCTACCACCTTGCCGTCCCCATCTGTCTTGCATGCCTTTATCTTCTGGCCCCGGCAGCTGGGGTTATACAGCTCCAGGCAGAACTGTGTGAGGTGCCAGGTGAGGGTGAAATTCGGGGAAAAGGCTAGGACACTCTTGGGGGGTGGTCAAGGAAGCAACAGCAGTACTCCCACAGAATGCCCTTCCCAAACAGCTCAGGAGGAGAGGAAAGGGAGCACCTACTATGTGCTAGGTTTCCTAAAATCCCATGTAACAGATCTGGAGCGTGTGTGTGTGTGTGTGTGTGTGTGTGTGTGTGTGTGTGTGTGTATTTGTAGTTAGTGCCAGAATCAAGCTCCACAAGACAACTGAGGCCGAGGCCTGTTCTTTCAATGGCACTGACCCTGTCCAAAGCTCCAGGAGGGACCCTACAGAGTGGCCGGGCCTCATGGAGGGTCCTACGCAGCATGGCGTGTTCCCTTCCCTCAGCCGTGCAGGGAATCCCCAGCTAGACTCTCACCGGCTTCTTGGGGTCCTCCACCTTCTGCACAGAGAGGTTCTCCAGGGGTATGATGCCCCGAGGCTCTTTGTCCTAAGGAAGCAAAGTCAAGGGCAGGGAATAAGCTTGGGCCCTCCTCAGACCCTCTCTGCACACTGCCCAGTCACAGAGCGGCTTAGCACTAGAACCTTGGTTGGGATCTGGGAGGCCCAATTAAAAAAAATTTATTTTTTCATTTTTATTCTATATGTATGGGTGTTCTGCCTGCATGCATGTAAGTGCGCCATGTGTAGGCAGTACTAACAAAGGCCAGAAGAGGGCGTCATATTTCCCCCTCCATGACGGAGTTACAGACAGCTGTGAGCCACCATGTGGGTGCTGGGGGTTAAACCCAAGTCCTCTGGAAGAGCAGCCAGTGCTCTTAACTACTGAGCCATCTCTCCAACCCCTTACCCCTTTTACATTTTTTTTTTTTGAAGGATCTTGTTCTGTAGCCCAGGTTGGCCTTGAACATGTTGGGATCCTTTGGCCTCTGCTTTCTCAGTGCTGAGATTATGGGTGTGAGCCTCCATGCCTAGCCTTCAGGAGCTCTGTCTATCTTTAACCAATTTTTTCCCCAGTGCTGGAAATTGGCCAGGGCTTCACACAAGTTAGGCCCACCCTTTAACAGCCCCACAGCCCCAGCCCAGGAAACCCAACTTTAAGCCAGGGCTCTCTCTTGCCCAGCCCCTTCTCCTCTTTGCCTCGGAGCTTTCCACGTCCGGGAAATGGGAGCATAGGGACACTGAACCTTCTAAAGGGGCCTAACACTCTCTCGCAGTGACAGTGGCATGGGTCGGGTTGTGGCTGGTTGTGCCTTTTTCCTGCCTTCCCACACACTCACAGTGGTGAACTCAAAGTAGTAGAGGCAGTTGTCCGTGAGAATGAACCAGCGTCGCTTCCATGTCTTCACCCGGCCCCCTGCAAGAGGCCAGCGGAGGGAGGGTCAGCCTTCCTCCTTCTGAGCTACCAAGTTCCTCCACAGGACGGTCCCAGAGCCTTGGGACCATTCTCTGCTCCCCAAACCTCCAGATCCATTCTTCCTCTCCTTCAAGTGTTAGTAGCTCCATTTCCTTCCATTTGGATTCCCAGAGATCAGATAGAGGGACAGTGGCACTACTCCCTGACCTCTCTCCCAGGCCACTGTCACCTGACCTCGACTTGAACCCACACCCAGACCCATGCTTGCTTTACACGCTTGCTAATGCTTAGTATGGACTGTCAAGTTGATAGGATTTAGAATCATCCAGACAAGCCTTCAGACACGTCTGTCCATGAGAGGGTTTCCAGACTGAGTTAGCTGAGGTGGGAAGATCCCCCTTTCAATGTGGGCAGCAAGCAGGGGCTGGAGTTCTGAACTGAAGAAGGAGAGACTGAGGCAAGCACTGGCCTTCATTGCTCTCTGCTTCCTGACCATGGGTACAATGTGAGCAGCCTCCCCAAGCTCCTGGCTGGTTTTGTTGGGTATTTTGTTGCAGCACTGAGAACAGTAGCTAACACACCACTGTACCTTTGATGTACCAGGCATGGGAGGAAATGAGGACGTGAATCCCTGTGGCCATCCTCCTCCTCCTGGATGGCTACTGGCAACCCCATTTTATAGAGGAGAAAACCAAGGCTGGGAAAAACTAGGCCATGTATTCATGGTCCTGTGCTTTCAAACGCCAGTGTCCCTGCCCTGGAGCCCAAGTTCTCAGCCATGCTGTTGTGTGGCCGGCTCTCTCTTGGGTCACTGCCTCCATAGTCCAAGTGCAGAAACTGATGCCGAAGGGTGGGTTGTGAGCTCTGCTGTGTGGCTCTGATGCCCCCTCTGCTATCTGGCTTTGTGACTTGGAGGCTGGAAAGCTGGTGCCTGGGGCAGCAAAGGAGGCCCAGAGGACTATGGGAGGAGAGGCTGGGGTGACAGACAGAAGGCTTTGTGGGTATCTGGGATATGGGTAAGTCTGCCACAGTCTAGGTATGCAGTAAGTGATGGAGGCTGCCCAGCCTGGGCCCTTCCTCCAAGATGAGGTATTATTCTTCATCTGCCTTGGGAGGCCCCAGTCCCTGCCTGGCTGGCCACGCTGGGGAGGCTCCTGGGAGCACTGGAGTAGCCACTGTTGCACTAGCCATGGATCTGTCTGGGTTACATTCTCTCCCTCTCCCTCTCCCTCTCCCTCTCCCTCTCCCTCTCCCTCTCCCTCTCCCCCTCCCTCCCTCCCTCCCTCCCTCCCTC
>JADRCD010213211.1:0-18294 GCA_019843815.1 Montemys delectorum
TTTTACCTGTTAGCATATACATTATAAACAAGGACTTTCCAGTTCTTTAGGAAAGTAAACATGGGAGAAAATTAGTAATGTCTATAATATCCTCCAAGAGAGCAGCTCAGTGCTGAGCATTTATGGGCTCCCCCAACTCCTGCTTTGTGTTAGGGGTTTTTCCCCCCAATATAACAGGTAATGGAGTAAAGAGTTGAGAGAAGACAATCATTTAGATTTTTTTTCTCAGAATAAAAAACTATTTTGACAGTGTTAATTGTACCCCAAGATTCACAGTTATAAATTGCACAAAGCTCAACTTGTTGTTTTAGTAGTTACACCAGTAGATTTTTAGTTATTTGCATATCATATTCCCAAAACTATTTCCCATTTCAATTTTCCCATCACATTGGCTTTCTAGGAATATCTAAATTTACAGTTAATTCATTTTTCTTAATATCCCTTGAAAGTACTTTCACTTGTTTTTATTGCTTGATTCTGAAGCTGAGGAAATTATTTCAGTATGTAAGATTTTAATGATTATTGTAGGAATTACTTTTCTGGGTAAGTTGTCTACCACAGAAATTGACACTACAAAGAGATCGTTAGAGAAAGTAAAGCTACTGTTGGCATTGTAGCTGGTACAGACTGGATAAGTGCTGTAAAGACAAAGACTTTGTCTTGGAACAGGTATCCACAGTGAGTTTTGACAATAAGGAAGCCACTGCTTGTTTTAAAGCACTCTTTGACTTACAGTTTTGCTATCATAGAACTAGTTTTATTAAATTGCTTTATTGGATCACTTAGAATTTGTCAAGAATTAATCTGCTAGCTTTCTTTGCCTCAGTGTGATCCAGCTGCTCACTGGCTTTACTTATATGCAATGGTAGGTGTTAAACCAAGAACCTTCACGTCTAGATAGGCACATGCTGGGTTTCTGGTATTTTGGATAATAGTATTAACTGCTGCTCCTACTTTATTTTCTAGTGACTATTTAGAGCAATTAGTATAATTGATCCTTTGTTCCACGTGGTAATAGCTTTCATCGGGGAACCTTTTACAGCAAATTTATTTAAATTTCCCAGAAGGAACTTGGACTTAACTGATTGGTATAAAAAAACTAAATGAGCATTTTTCATTCTTTTGCTTCTGTTTACTATAATTATTCCTTGTAGGGTTTATGCATTTACAGTTGACAAACTCTGTGTAGTTTGATAAACTTTAATTGTAAGAATATATTTTTAAACTAATTTGTTTTAAAAAAATAAAGTATATCCCAAGGAAATGCAGTGTTGATTGCCATTACTGCCTGCAGTGGGCTTCTCTTCTGTCTTGAAGGAATTCACTTGCTGTGTGACAAATAATCAACAAATCACATCCTTTTTTTTTTTTTTTTTTTTTAAAGGCCACGCAGGCCAAAGAGGAAGTGTTAGGATTTTACTCATTTGTTCTCCCTGACTCACCCCAGTGCTGGAGGATGTAAGGGCATTCATTGATTTGTATTTCTGTCTGGTTTGAGTTTTCTTTTATAGACAATTCCATGTTACTAAAAGCACATGCTCTGTATTTTCTGCCCCACCCTCTTTGTGTGTTTATAGTATTTTTGAAAGATTGATACATAAATTGGGTATTTCTATGGAATCTTAAGGCGTGGCTGCTCTCTGTAGAAGGGGAAAGCATAATTAAGTTAATGCACTTCTTTTCCTAGCTCCAAAGTCACTGTGATGTATATTTTTTTAATGGAATTTAGAAAACTTGTTTTCTCAATTGTAAAGTTAGTTTAAAAAATGCTGCTTCTCTTATCATTAGTCTAGTACATGTTGAACTGTTTTCTGTGAATTGCATTTTACAAAATTTAAACTTCAAAACTGTATTAACTTTTATAGTTAAACATTGTATTAAATAAAGTATACTATAATAAACAATTTGGGATTGTACTTTTTATTTGTCTTATTAAAAATTAGGTAACCAATAAAATATTTTGTTATATAATAAAATGTAAATTCATTTGTATTTTGAGAAAAACAGATAGTTGACAAAAATGGACCTAAGTATTAAAGGTGGCTTACACCTTTAAATCAAGTGCTTTGGTGGCAAAAGCAAGTGGATTTCTGAATTCAAAGCCAGCCAGGACTGACTAGTGAGAGCCTAAGAATTTCAGGGCTGGTAAAATGCTTCGATGAGTAAAGGTGATCGCTACCAAGCCTGGTGATTGGAGCTGAATCCCTGGGTGGGACCCACATGATGCAGAGAGAACTGACTCCAGCTTTGACAAAAAAAGGTAAACAAAAAAAAATGAAAAATTTAACCAGCAGTGATGATTTCCAAGTTTAGAAGTAAATTCATGACCAAGTTTTGGATTAATGTAACTACATTAAAAATCTCTACTTTTTAATTACTCTAAATTTTCTAGTACTAGAAACAATACAGTTTTTCTGGTTTTGTTTTGTTTTTTTTTTTGGGGGGGGGGTTGTTCTTGTTCCAGGTTGGCTTCAGTGTCAATAGGTAGCCACCAAATTAAAGATGAGCTATCATACCCAGTTTATATGATGCAGACAATTGAACCCAGGGCTTCATACATGTTAGGCAAATATTCCAACAGCTATGTCCTATCTACCTGTAAGTTTTAATACAAGTTGTAAAGCCATTTTCAGTTTTTTTGATTTTTTTTGTTGTTGTTTTGGGGTTTTTTTTTCTTTCTTTTTTTTTTTTTTGGAGACAGTATCCTACTTTGTCGATCAGGCTGCCCTTGAACCCACAAGAAATCCACCTGCCTCTGCCTTTCAAGTGCTTGGCCTAGTTTATATTTTTAAGATTTGTAAGACATAGTATTTTGGTTTTAGTATAATTTAGATGTCTAAGGAAAATGCACAGTTGAGAGTTAATCATTGAAAATGTGTTTATTTTCTAATGTATAGGTAAAAACATCCTGAGTGTTCTATGGTTTGTATTATGTTAATGCGTAATACATTACCTTGCCTTTGCATTTCCATAATCATTATGGAAATACCATAATTATCCTTAAGTCAAAAGAAATACATAGCAGCTATGCTTATACAGCTTATACAGAGAGCTAAAGTATTCTAAGAATGTTTTGAGGTTTTGATCATTGGTTTTTGTTCTGTAGCCCAGGCTGGTGGGGAGTTGGGGGTTGGAGGTGGAGGTGAGAGTCTGTACACCTGAAGTCAGAGAATAGGAACTGGCTCTCTTCCTCCTCCGTGTGGATCTCAGGGTCAAACTCGGGTTGACAAGCACTTTTGCCTGTTGAGCATCAAGTATAAGCTGTCAGAACTGGCCGCTTATTTCATTATTCACTATAGTTCATTGCTGAGAATGAACTGTATTCACTACACTTCATTGTTTTGTGCAAGTATTGGTTATAGAACAGTTTCTCAAGCCTTGGAATCAGATTGGACACCCAACTCTTTGCTGTATAACATTTGTTTTATTCTAGTAAATGTGGCCTTACAAAGATAGAATCTCATCAAAGGAATGCTTCACTCAACATAAACTGCCCTAAGCTAGTATTAATCTTGCAGGTGATAGATACTGTGTATTTTCTTCAAGACTTAAAAGATCCCATCTATCCCTTTGAGTTCATTATGGTCTCAGGACATCTTTGCACACAATTTAGGAATCTATTACAGTGTTCTTTTTAAATGGCTGGTGCTTTGTTCCTTTAAGAAAGAGTTTAATTTTTATTTTACTTAGTTACACGGTCTGGTCTCTCCTATGCAGCTTTGGCTGTCCTGGAACTCACTATGTAGACCAGACAGACTTTAGATTCACAGAGATTCCCTCTGCCTCCCAAATGCTAGTATTAATGGTGTGTGCCAGCACGCCCAGCTGAGTTTTGGGATACATTAAACTTCACAGTGATTTGGGTGAATCATATCTTTCAAAGTATAGATGGCTATTATCATCTCCCATACACAGAACTATATAGTCTTGCGTGTGGGAGCTACTACACTGTGCAGTCTGGGTGTTAGGAGGCCCTGATATATACAAATTTTCCTATTTGTATTTTACTAGTGAAAGAGACATGTAATTTTTTTCCTTAGCAGGTTGTGACATCAATTTTGCTGTAGGGTTTTTGGAAAGATAGCTCAGCAGTTAAGAGCAATATCTGACTGCTAATCCATAGGGCTTGAGCATAGTTCCCAGTACCTGGATTTGTAACTTCCAGTCCCAGGGTTTACAATCCTCTGGTATCCAAGGGCGTCAGGCACACAGGTGTTACACATACAGACAAGACTGCCACACACATAAATTGAAAATTTTTTGCTATAAATTTTTATCTCTGATGTATGATTTATACCTTTGATAGTCTCCTTTGTAGGAATCAATCTCCAGTACACTGGCAAAAGTATGAAACATTCACAGAGTTATTACAGAAGATTTGTAATGGCAAAGGACAAGAAACTACCCAAATATGCCTTTGCCAGCTGTTGAATGAACTAGCACACTTGTGCAGCTAAATCTGCCAGGGAAAAAAGGAAAAGTAATATACTTTTGATTTTAAATTTAAACAGTAGGTGCTAGAGAGAGCTGAATCTGTAAATTGCTTTGTTGTGCAAGCATGAGGACCTGCATTAGATCCCCACCACCCATTTAAAAGCTGGCCATAGTGACATGTTATTTGTGATCCAAGTATCAGAGGGAGGGGGAATGAAGTCAGAAGGATGAGCCCCTGCTTCAAAACAAAGGCTTCTGAGGAACATTTAAGGTTCACCTTTGGCACATACATGGTAAGGGTCATCAATGGGATGATGCCTGAATATAATCCTAGTGGTTAGGGAAACATGAGATTGGGTTTGATACCAGCCTGAGCTGCATAAGATCTTGATTCAAAAAGAAGAAAACCATACATACAATAACAACCACAAGGTTAAATCCCAGCACAACCTCACAGTTACCTGGTTGTTTTTATGGTTTTGTTTTTTGTTTTTTGTTTTTGTTAGTAAGAATATGGATCCTTATTGGGGATGCAAAATGGTGCTAAGCTTTAGAAAGTAAGGCAGCAGGTGAGCTAGCTCACACTTGTAAGCCCTGAGACAGATGGGTGGTAGAAAGTCAAGAGGGTGAGAACTGCCTGGGCTGCATAGACGTGTCTCAAGAATAAGAAAGAAATTTAAAGACATACTGGGACTATAGAGATGGCTCAGTGACTTGCTGCTCTTGCAAAGGATCAAGGTTTTGTTCCCAGTACCCACATGGCAGTTATAACTATCAGTAACTCCAGGGAATCCAACTCTGTTCTGGCCTTTGTGGACACAAGTTATGCACATGGTGCATACTGGCAGGCAAAACATATACATGACAATCTTTTTTTTTTTTTTTTTTTTTTAGTATATGCTCTAGGATTCTACTTGTATGAGTTATTTCATTGGTGCAAACAAAAGTTGTTTACAAAAGTGGAGGGGAGGAGGGAATGGGATAATTTAAGTGAGGATAGTTTGTTTACAGAATGACAAAAGTCCAGAAATTGCAGAACCATATTGTGGTGCTTTGAATATGCTTGGCCCATGGGAGCTGCTACTATGGCCAACAAGGTGTGGCCTTGTTGGAGGAAGTGCATCACTGAGAAGGTAGGCTTTGAAGTCCTATATGCTCAAGCTCCACCCAATGGGGAAGAGACCCTCCTAGCTGCCAGAGAAAGATAGTCTCCTCCTGGCTGCCTTCTAATCAAGATGTAGAACTCTTGGCTCCTCCAGCACCATGACTGCATGCTGCCATGTTCCTTGCCATGAAAACAGACTAAACCTCTGAACCTGTAAGCCAATCTCAATTAAATATTTTCTTTTATAAAAGTTGCCTTGGTCATTGTGTCTCTTCACAGCAATAAAACCCTAAGACAAATATAAATATACTTAGCACTATTAAGTTATACTTAGAAGTGTATGTTCTAGCTCATGTAGCGCATGTTCTATTGTTTTTTTTAAACCATAATTAAAAAAAAAAAACTAAGGGACTAAGGGAGCCGGGCAGTGGGGGCACATGCCTTTAGTCCCAGCACTTAGGAGGCAGTGGCAGGCAGATTTCTGAGTTCGAGGCCAGCCTGGTCTACAGAGTGAGTTCCAGGACAGCCATGGCTACACAGAGAAACTCTGTCTCGGGAAAAAAAAAAAAAACCCTCAGGGAGGCGCAATTCATAAAAACTCCATGAACTTGTATATCAAGTAGACATAACTATATCGAGAGAGAATTATTTTAAGTAATGTCTAGGAGATACACTCTACAAAATACCTCACAGAGAAGTTGAAACTATATAAGGCATATTAGTAACAAGTTTTGAACAATTGAAACAAAGGAATGACAAGTTGAATAGGCACATGGATTTCTGTTGAGGTAAGTACTATCTCTGATTCAGCCATAAGAACAACAAAATACTGGCAACATGTTACACAACAAAGAAAATAGCTGAAGTCCACAGCATGGCTGCATTCTTAGAGAATAACTAAGACAGGACTGAGAGAAAGCAGAGGCTGTGTGGAGGGAAAATGGGGAGGTACTGCTCAATAGGTTCAAAGTCATGACTATACAATCCTATGGGTACACTTTATCCTACTGAGAACATTTTAAATGAAATTGACTTTGTGTGACTGAGTATATAACCCAGTCAATAAGGTGACTATGACCTCAGAGCCACATTAAAGAAAAATATCCAGTGTGGTGGTACAGACCTGTAATCCCAATGCTGAAGAGGTAGACATAGGCAAATCCCTACGACTCACTGGCCAGCCTGGTTGTTGAGTTCTAGGCCATTGAGACATCCACCTTTCTAAAAAAGGTAGATGCAGTGTAAGAAACAAGGCTGTTCTTAGGAATCTACACACACACACATGCACAGGTGCCTGAGCTTTTATGTGTACTTAGTGTAAATAATACAAAGAATCAAACCAGGCAATACATCTTATAGAGAGATAAGTAGTGGCTTTATTATCAGAAATTCCACTATATTGTAGCTCATTATAATTTTATCAATCAAAATATGACCTTTTTTACCACGTAAAACCCAGTCTTCTCTTCGATTTCTGAAAATCATTATACTTTGATCCTCGACTGTTATAAAAAGGGAGCTGGACCCCAGTGGCATCATTTACCTGATAGCTTGGTCTTATTCCACCTCTGCCTACAAAGGGTGGTCCACGTCCACCTCCCACTCCTTCCTGCACAGCTTTTACCATAGGGTAGGTGTATTTCTTTGTTGATTCAGATTCAAGGTTAATTACTTCTCTAGCATACTTCTCAAATTCTTTCTCCTTCTCAACTGTAAGGGCTTCAGAAAGTCTCCAATAATCTAATTCTTCTTCCTTCAATTGTTTTGCATTAAATTTATTTATAGCCTATTTGGAAGAAAAATAAATTTTAATATTGGTCAAGAACATGTTTTCCAAATATCTATGTAATGTTAAGATGTAGCTGAAATTTTATAAACTCAGTATTTTACAAATATGCTATAACTCATCAATTCTCTTATGCTTCTAAGAATATACTGAAAGTGTAGTTTAAGTATTTAAACGCATAGCTTTATGTGATACACAGTTAAAACAATGTAACAAAATTAAAAGCATAAATAAAATTTAGGTTAAAAATCGGGCAGCTATAAATATAATTCTCTTTCAATCATTTACACATGTGATCTCCAGTAAGTTAAAAGGCATATAAATAGGCAGGCGGATCTCTGAGTTCAAGGCCAGCCTGGTCTACAGAGTGAGTTCCAGGACGGAGAAACCCTGTCTTGAAAAAAACAAACAAAACCCAAAAAAACAAAACAAAACAAAAAAAGGCATATAATTATTTTTCTTTTTTTCTTTTTCTTTTTTTTTTTTTTTCAAGACAGGGTTTCTCTGTGTAGCCTTGGCTGTCGTGGAACTCACTCTGTAGACCAGGCTGGCCTCGAAGTCAACTTAGAAATCCACCTGCCTCTGCCTCCCAAGTGCTGGGATTAAAGGCGTGCGCCACCACTGCCCGGCAAAAAAGGCATATGAATAATTATTGTTCCTATCCATCAGTATAAAACTAAAGCAACAGGGAATACCTAAGTTTTATGCAACCAGTTACATTCTGTTCCCAGGAATGTGAAGTTGGAATAATGAGTGACATTAATCTATGAAAATGTATTCAGAACTGAGGAAATAAGTATTAGGCAATCTCCCAAATACTTTACTTTAGGAAGGCTTTGTCTTATGTTTCATTAATTTGAATAGGAAGAGACGTTTTTAATGGCTTTTCTGTGAAATTTTGATTGACAAATTACAATTTTATATTTGTAACATTTTAAGAAGTGCTGAATTTTTGAGGCAGAGGCAGGTGGATCTCTGAGTTCGAGGCCAGCCTGGTCTTCAGAGTGAGTTCCAAGACAGCCAGAGCTATACAGAGAAACCCTGTCTCAAAAAAACAAACAAACAAAAAAACCCAAACAAACAAAAAGAAGTGCTGAATTTCTAAATATAGGTTGTTTTCCCTGTATATGGATATATTTACTATCTATTAAAATATTTAACAATCTAAAACTTTAACATAAGATCTGATCATTGCTACTACTTGAAATTTATGAGGGAAAAGCACAAGTATGTCAGTTTGAAATACCAAACGTTTTTATCACTGAGCTCTAAAAGTAAGGGTTATGTGCTCTTTGCTGAATTAGCAATAAAATACCCAGAGTCTTAAAAAAAAATTAGTATCCAGTAAGAACAAAAGACAGAAGAATTTAAACAATCTCACCAAGGAGTAATAAGCTAAAATGAGATGTCCTTGTTTGCATATCAGAAGAGGAGGAGGAGGAGGAAGAAAATAATTTAAAAAAATAGTACTTTGCACATAGTAGACACGGTGTTATGAATACATTTCAGGAGGGGCTAAAGATGTGGTTCAGCAGTTAAGTGCATTGGCTCTTCCAGAGGACCAAGATTCAGTTACAAGCACCCACATGGTAGTTCACAAATGTCTGTAACTCCAGCTACAGGGTTTCAACTCCCCCTTCTGGCCTCCATAGACACCAGTACACGTGTGGGTGTGGGTGTATGTGTTTGTGCAGGACCTCACACATATAAGCAACTGAATCCAGCACAAATACACACATACACATTTTTTAAAAATGCATCATAGTTAAATAGAGTTAATCACAGGAAAACACTGTTTCCATGTTTAAACTTGTTCAAGTGCTGGGAAGTGGTGGTTCAATGGATAAAATACTTGCCCTGTATACTGGCTAGTTTTATGTGTCAACTTGACACAGGCTGAAATTATCACAGAGAAGAGAGCTTCAGTTGAGAAAGTGCCTCCATGAGATCCACCTGTGGGGCATTTTCTCAATTAGTGATCAAGGGGGTAGGACCCCCTTGTGGGTGGTGCCATCCCTGGGCTAGAAGTCTTGAGTTCTATAAGAGAGCAGGCTGAACAAGCCAGGGGAAGCAAGCCAGTAAAAAACATCCCTCCGTGGCCTCTACATCAGCTCCTGATTTCTGACCTGATTGAGTTCCAGTCCTGACTTCCTTTGTGATAAATAGCAATGTGAAAGTAAGCCAAATAAACCCTTTCCTCCCCAACTTGCTTCTTGGTCATGATGTTTGTGCAGGAATAAAAACCCTGACTAAGACAAATTGGTATCAGAAGTGGGGTATTCCTGTGACAACCTGACCATGTTTTAGGGAAGATTGTGGAAGGACTTTAGAACTTTGAGCTAGAAGAACAGCCACTGGCTATTAAGAACTCTATGGGATGTTTTATAAGAGCTTAAAAGATCATGTTGAAAACAGTACAGAAGATGGAGGCCTGGCTTGTAAAAATTTCAGAGGGAAGATTAAAGACTCTATCAGGGCCATTGTTATTTTGATTGTGAAGATTCTGTGGTTCTGGTTAGCTAGGGCTGAAGAATCAGCTGTAATTAACAAGATACCAGAACTACTAAAATAAAAACTGCATTACTGGGACTATTGATGCTGGTTAGCTGGAGCTAAAAAAATTAGCAGTGATTAAGAAGAGACCAGCATCATTAAAGTAACATCTTCTGGGAAGTGTTTTTTGAGAGCACAAAGAGGTTGTGTTCCAGAGATAGCCAAGATTGTACCTTGTACTACAGCAGGACTTGATAATGTGTAAGAGTCACCCAGGTAATACTGGTTTTGACAGCATGAAGGGGTCATGAAGAGCAGCTGAGGCTCGGTACAATGAGAGGCCATGGAAGGCCATTGGTGAAGGTGCAGCCTCAGTTTGCAATTGATGGTCCAGGACTGAAGGTGTCATGCAAAGGAGTTGAGGCTTGGCACCGTGAAGACAGTCTATAAGAGGCTATTGATAAAGCCTAGTTACAGCATTGTTTTGAAAATGCCAGTACCATGCAATGACCACCAAGGACAGCAGCAGCAGTGGAGTACAGGCATCTGGAGCCCAGAAGACAAGATGTGTGCTACAAAGGGCAGAGCTGGAAAAGTGACCAAAGCCCTTAAAAGAGCCCAAAAGATCATGAGTTAGATCCCAGACATTGGTTTTGCTTTTGATTGTGACTGTGCCCTGATATTTTTCCCTTTTAAAAAAAGAATGTATTTTAATGGAGCCCACAGTTAAGAGACCTTAAATTTTAAAAGATATTGATCGATTGCAAATTCAATCATCAATAGGAGGAAAGGACCTCGACCTTGTGAAGGTTTTGCGCCCCAGTGTAGGGGAATGCCAGGGCCAATAAGTGGGAGAGGGTGGGGTGGCAGGCATGGGGAGGGGGGAGGCAAAAGGGGTTTGTTCTTGTTGTTTTTGTTTGTTTGTTTGTTTGTTGGAGGGGAAACTGGGAAAGGAGAAATTTACATGTAAATAAAGAAAATATCCAATAAAAAAAAGAAAAAAGATATTAGACATTTTAAATTAATTCAACTTTTAATATGTAAAAACTGTGAGACTTTAACTCTTGGAAATGAATAAAAACATAAAGGTTGAGGCTTAATAGTAATGTGTTTTTGTGTCAAGTTGACAAGGGGTCAATTATACTGGCTAGTTTTGTGTGTCAACTTGACACAGGCTGCAGTTATCACAGAGAAGGGAGCTTCAGTTGAGAAAGTGCCTCCATGAGACCCAGCTGTGGGGCATTTTCTCAATTAGTGACCAAGGGGGTAGGGCCCCTTGTGGGTGGTACCATCCCTGGGATAGAAGTCTTGAGTTCTATAAGAGAGCAGGCTGAACAAGCCAGGGGAAGCAAGCCAGTAAAAAATATCACTCCATGGCCTCTGCATCAGCTCCTGTTTCCTGACCTGCTTGAGTTCCAGTCCTGACTTCCTTGGTGATAAACAGCAATGTGAAAGTAAGCCAAATAAACCCTTTCCTCCCCAACTTGCTTCTTGGTCATGATGTTTGTGCAGGAATAAAAACCCTGACTAAGACACCCTGCAAGCCTAATGACCAGAGTTTGGATCCCCAGAACCCAAAGAAAATCAGGGTAGGCATAGAGGCTACCTGTAATCTCTAGCAGAGATAGGATGCCTGGGGCAAGCTGTCTAGACAAGCAAGCTGGGATCTGTAAACTGCAGGTTAGATAGAGAACTTACCTCCAAAAATGGGAGAACAATTGAGATAGCCAACATCAACTTTGGGCCTAAACACACACACACACACACACACACACACACACACACACACAGAGAGAGAGAGAGAGAGAGAGAGAGAGAGAGAGAGAGAGAGAGAGAGAGAGAGAGAGAGAGAATAAATCAAGGGGGCTGGAGATATAGTTCAATGGTTTAAGAGTACTCTGCTCTTCCAGAGGACCCAGGTTCAATTCCCAGCACCCACCTGTCTGTAACTCCAGTTTTAGGGGATCAGATACCCTCACACAGACATGTATGCAAGTAAAACACCAATGCACATAAAATAAAAAAGAAATAAGTGGGAAAAAAGAACAAATCAAAATAATTGTCAACAGGTTTGAATAAGTACTTTGCAAAAGAAGTCAATAAATGTTCAACAAGGATATGCAAAGTAATTCACTGAAGACAGGTTAAGCCACTCCATCAGAACAGTTAACATTCCAAGATGCCAATACCAAGGCCTGGGAAGGATGTAGAATGACTTGTGCTCATTCATATTACTGACAGGAATGGAAGAGGAGTACATATTTGGAAAAGATTCTGCAGAGAGGTGACTGGACACCAGATTCTCTATCCATCATTTAAATCTCACAAAAGAATCCCACAAGATACCAATCAACATGGTTGTTGGGATATTGTTGTAAAGTTGGGGAAAATAATGTTTAGAAATCTAGCTAGAGGTAGACTGCATTAGGATGTGCCATAAAAAAATAAAGAGGGAGAAAAATGACACAAAATATTCCAGTCAGAGCCTATGGACGCCATGCATCAAAGAATGCACATCAGAGTCTATGGATGCCATGCATCAAAGGATGCGCACCAGAGCCTATGGATAACATTCATCAAAGGATGTGCATCAGAGCCTATGGATGCCATGCATCAAAGGATGCACATCAGAGCCTATGGATGCCATGCATCAAAGGATGTGCATCAGAGTCTATGGATTGATAACCTGCATCAAAGGATGTGCATCAGAGCCTATGGATTGATAACCTGCATCAAAGGATCCGCATCAGAGCCTATGGATTGATAACCTGCATCAAAGGATGCACATCAGAGCCTATGGATTGATAACCTGCATCAAAGGATGCGCATCAGAGCCCATGCCATGCATCTGCATCGTCCTTAGTATTTACTAAGCATAACAGGCTCTAAAGAAAAATAAAAAGTTGTGAACAAAACCCTAGAATGAGAACTGTGGGGAACAGATGCAGTCCTGAGTGAATGCATACTGTTGCCATGAGCACAGACCCAATGCCTCATGGAGTGGCAAAGCCTTCTCAAATCCAAGTGTGGATATTGACAGTGCGTGAAGAAATGTCCATGGTAGCTTCTTCCTCCTGGATGCTTACAGCCTGAGACCGCTTCCCTACAGAGACTCCCTTCCAAGATGAACTAAGTCTTGACTCCTTATTTGGCTATATGTAATACCCCTCCTGTTTGAGCTGTATATAATAAACCTGCCTCCTCACTTCAGATGGATGAAGTAAAGGGGCTGAGTTTCCAGGCAGTTGCTGGTGTGTCTTCATCAGAGTACATGGCCCACCAAATCCCTGCTATTCTGTATGTATGTCTCATGTTTCTTCTTTCCTGATGCCCCAGTTAGATCAGTCCTTAAGCCATCACAGCGGAGGATCACAGAGCAGAGGCCCTAAAGCTAATTTCAGTTTTGCTATGTTTTTATTGGACACCATAATGATCATTTATTTATTCCTGTCTGATGAAGGAAACCACTTAAGAGAAATAAAACCAAAATGAAGTCTCTGTTGCATATTTATTTTTAAAAATCCTGTAAAAGTGAGAATACTTACTATTTTCTGAATGTGAGCATCTTGAATTTCCAGTCTCTCTTTGGCAGCTTTGAGGTTTTTCTCCTTTTCAAGCTCCTGGAAGATCTTATCTGCCTTCAAAACAGCCTGTAGTTGTTCCTTGGCCTCTATTTTCCTTTGTCTTTCTTCTTCCTCTTTATTTTTCATCTAGATGTTTAGTAGCAAAGAAACTAAAATAAGTTTTAGCAACCAGTTTTCATTAAAAAGGAATCAGAACACTTCAAGCACAGCCAGGAACAGTGTGAGGACAGAAAACTATGTGTGTGGCTGAGTTAGTTTGTTTTACTCTCTTGAATAGCAGAGGCATACTTAATGAAAGTGTAAGAAGAATAATGTAAACCAACGTCTTCGATTAAAACCAGCAACACAACACAGTTGTAGGGGGTAATGTGTGCCTCTAATCTCAGCAGTGGAGACAAGGAAACCGAGGCAGGAAGATCATGAGTTCAACACATGGAGCCTGGGCTCCCCAGTGAGACTGTGGGAGGACAGGAAGCGCAGGAGCAGGAAGAAGAAAACACAGGAAGAGAAAAACCAGGTCCAAAGGTACAGAACTACTGGTATGTTAACAAGTAATTGTTAGAATGTTTAGGAGTCATGCAATTTGAATGTTCAGACAGTCATGAAAGGAATAAAGGGATCCATTTTCTAAGATTAAGAAATACAGAAAGGTAATCAGGTAACATATGTGGCTGTTCTTAAGACATTTAAAGAAATATAAAAAACAATCTTGTCACTTAAGATGGTTCTGAAAAAGAACTTGTTGCTTTGCATCCATAAACAGCTTGGCAGAGGGGAGGTGTGATGATTTGTGTATGCTTGGTCCAGGGGCTATTAGGAGGTGTGGCCTTGTTGGAGTAGGTATGTCATTGTGGGCATGGGCTTTAAGACCCTCCTCCTAGTTTCCTGGAAGCTAGTCTTCTCCTAGCTCCCTTTCGAACAAGAGGTGGAACTCTCAACTCCTCTAGCCCCATGCCTGCCTAGATGCTGTCATGCTCCCACCTTGATGATAATGGACTGAACCTCTGAACCTGTAAGTCAGCCCCAATTAAATGTCCTTATAAGAGTTGCCTTGGTCATGGTATCTGTTCACAGCAGTAAAACCCTAACTAAGACAAGAGGGGAAGGGTGTGTTGGAGAAATGACTCAGCAATTAAGAGCAGCGGCAGCTCTTCCAGAGGTTCCGGGTTTGGTTCCCAGCACCCACATAACAGCTCATAATCATCTGTAACTCCAGTTCTGCATGATACTACCCTCTTCTGGCTTTTGTGGGCATCAGGCACACACATGATGCATAAATTATATATATATATATATATATATATATATATATATATATATATGTGTGTGTGTGTGTGTGTGTGTGTGTGTGTGTGTAGACTAATAAAATAAATGTAAACAAATACCTTTAAAAAATATCTTGTGTGTAACTAACTGATGGTCATATTATCTTCAATATAAAAGTAAACGTTGGTTTTCAGCAACCAGCAAATCCTGGGCAATTAGGCCTCTAGCTTCTGCAGACCAGAGAGCACCCTGTAACCAATGGTCTCAGAGATCAGCACAGGGGCCAAGCTTCAGCTCTAGTATGTCCAGGGTCTCCTGAAGGATTAGACCTTTGGCTTTATGGTCTCTGAGGTAATTAAGGTTCCAGAACTCTGACTTCTGAGGTTCCAGCAGTCACTGCAGGACCTGAAGTCTCTGTTGCCATGGTCCCTGAGGTTGGTCCTGTAACTATAACCACATGCCAATATAGTAGATAAGCTTCACTGGGCTTGAAGTTTGGTCCAGAATCCAAGGTATGGTCAAGATTTAACTCCAACTAGTCACCTTAGTGCTGAGTGTGCAGCCCTATCCTTGCTCCTGTGGTCACATAGCCAAGACAGGCTCGCTTCAGCAACTCATTCAATATTCAACACCAGCTTTCCCCAGTCTCACTCACTGAACTTTGAGATATGAGTCACAAAAAGCAGAATATCCTAATAGGCTCAGATTAGAAGGAAGTAAAAAGAAATCCACTCAATAGATGTATAAAACATGATAAAGCAACATACACGCACAAAGTTGACACTGGTACTATGCATGTCCCATCGCCTACCAACTAACCAACTAACTAGTTGCCTGTACCTGTAGTTTTGCTTCCTTGCTTTAAGCCCCAGGTGAACTGGGCTACCAGCTCTGCCCAGGTTCCCTTGGATCCATTGATCCCCCCCCCCACACACACACACAATCACACATACTTAATTTTCAACCTGCCTTTATGGTTCAATTGCTGTGCTAGTGTCCCGTGGCTAGCGTGCCCTTCCTAATACTCTTAGCTCAGCACCCTAAATCTTCCCTTAACTTTAGTTGCTCAGTTACCTTCTCCTTGTTCAGCAACCCAAAACTACCTTCAGCTTTAGTTGCATTTCTAATCTCCCACCTGGGGAAACAGCCTATGGCGGCTCTGCCAGAGATCTCACATGGCTGGCCACCTTTTCTCCCTCCAAAGCAAGTCAAAAATCCTCCTCTCTTCCCTGCATCTGCTAGGTTGCATACAGGGACCCAGAAGTCCCACTTATTCCTCACAGCTGATTGGCCACTAGCATCTTTACAGATGGATCAAGAACCAATTGGGGAACAGGACCTTAATGAGAGCTGAAATGTCTGAGAAATAATTTAGTTTTAAGTTCAAAAGAATTAATGACCCTACAGAAGAGTCAAAAAGACATATGAATTATAGAAATCTACCTAAGACCTTGACAAGACAGCCCGAAAGTCAACATAACAGTAAATCAGTGGCAAAAGTTCAAAATGTAGAATTAAAATTTGGCAAGGAGGTTGAAACATTGAAAAAAAACAATCAAACAGAAATTCTTAAGATGAAGGATGAGCAATTAAACAAAAACCACACAGGCTGGGCTGGGGAGATGGTTCAGCAAGTAAGAGCACTGACTGTGCTTCCTAAGGTCCTGAGTTCAAATCCCAGCAACCACATGGTGGCTCACAACCACCCGTAATGAGATCTGATGCCCTCTTCTGGTGTGTCTGAAGTCAGCTACAGTATACTTATGTATAATAATAAAAAACAAATCTTTAAAAAAAAATCACACAGGCACCATTATTAACAGACAAGTACATACATATGGAGAGAAACTAATTTCAGGGTTGGAGGATAAAGGTGAGACAATAATCCAACAAAAATACATTCAGGAAAAAAATTAATGGGCACAAATAATATTTCCCAGATGTCTGGTATATGTTCAAAAGGCCACACATGAGAATTCATGATGTAAAAGAAGGGACAGAGTTGAGAATGGAATAGACAGACTACTTAATAAAATCATAGCAGAAAGCTTTCCAAACTTACAGAAAGAAGTAGGCATTCAAACAGAAGGCATATGGAACTCCACAAAGACATGAGCAGAGAAGAAACTCTCTGTGATATACTATAGTCAGGATGTCAAAAATACAGAGTAAAGAAATACTCCTAAAGCCAACATGAGGAGTCATAAACTCACACACAAAGGCACCTGGGTTACTTCAGACTCTCCATCAGCAATGACAAGAGCCAGACAAAGACAATTGAGGCAATTCATGATGACAAGCCAGCACTGCAGAAAGTTCTCAGTGAATATTTTACAGGAGAAAGATGAAAGAAGCCGGGCAGTGGTGGTGCTCACCTTTAATCCCAGCACTTGGGAGGCAGAGGCAGGTGGATTTCTGAGTTCAAGGCCAGCCTGGTCTACAGAGTGAGTTCCAGGACAGCCAGGGCTATACAGAGAAACCCTGTCTTGAAAAACCAAAAACCAAAGAGAGAGAGAGGGGGAGAGAGAGAGAGAGAGAGAAGAAAAGGATTTCTTGGGGGCTGGAGAGATGGCTCAGCGGTTAAGAGCACCATCTGCTCTTTTAGAGGTCCTCAGTTCAATTCCCAGAAACCATATGGTGGCTCACAACCATCTGTAATGAGATCTGATGCCCTCTTCTGATATGTCTGAAGACAGCTACAGTGTTACTCACATGCATAAAATAGATAAATCTTTAAAAAAAAAAAAAAAAGAAGAAGAAAGATGAAAGACAGTCTGACTACAGATAAACTAGGCCTGGGGAAGAAACACCCATGCCCAGCGCAGCAACTCAGCAAACTCTCTTATGTAGTATGGAGAAAGGGAAATACCAATAATTTAGCAAAGCACAATATCACTTAACAAATTCATGCAAAATAACAAACCCCTTTCTGTGATGAATACTTAAGTGTAAACGGCCTCCACTCACTAAAAATATTTAAATTGGATTTTAAAAACAAACAAACAAGCAAACAAAGAAAAAAAACAAGAACCATTGGGTGGTGGTGGTGCATGTCTTTAATCTAGCACTCAGGATGGGGAGGCAGGAGGATCTCTGTGAAGAAACCAGCCTGGTTTGCAGTTACTTCCAGGACAGCCAAGGCAACTCAAAAAACAAACAAACAAACAAAAAAACTGTCCCAAACAAAACAAAACAATACGCCTCCCCCCCCAAAAAAAACAAAATCAAGAATTGTATATGGCCTCCAAGAAATACACTTAGCTAGAAAAAAATACCTCAAAACTTAATATCAAAGGATGGAAAACAAATTATCAAACAAACAAAATGTAGACAAACCAGCATAGCCATTATTCTATCAGCCTGGGTAAACTTTACATCAAAACTAACTAGAAGGGGCTGGAGAGATGGCTCAGCAGGTAAGAAACTGGCTGCCCTTCCAGAGGCCCTGAGCTCAAGTCCCGGCAACCACATGGTGGCTCACAGCCATCTATTATGAGATCTGGGACTGTCTTCTGGCTATGCAGGCATACATGCAGACAGAACATTTTATACGTAATATATATATATTACGTATAAAATATATATATATATATATATATATATATATATATATATATATTTTATAC
>JADRCD010213212.1:0-13453 GCA_019843815.1 Montemys delectorum
TGAAACAGCATGAGCTCTAAGCAAATCAGATGGATCTTCAGGCAGGGCAGTTGTGTTCTGAAAGTCATAAGGCTGAGAAAATGTTTGACACGTATGAAGTTTATGGCCTTGGGGTCTCTGATCCACTCTGTGTGGTTTCCTTTCTCTCTGTGAGATGTGTAGCCACACTGCAGGAACCTGGCTGCATATATGTAATGATGTTAACCAGTAAGATATGGCCAAACTCAGGGAACATCTCCCTTTCATTCAATTTCAGATGTGTTCTCCATAGAGCTACATCTCTTCGATGACTACAGGTCCCTCAATGTAGTACTCTGTTCCAGTGATTCTGTTTTTCCCCCCCCCCCACTTTTCCCTACCATTTAAGCATACAAAAACAAGGATAATTTCATTTTATAAGCTTTTCTAGCACCCATAATAAGAATCAGAGCTTCTGGTTTCAAGTAGGCTTTCTCTATTAGAACCCGTTTTATACAATATACAATTAAAGCTAATACATAAAACGGTCTAACTCACAGGGTTATACGTTAATGGTCACTGTCAGCATACATGAGTGAGGGTAATGGAATATTAGGAAGTAAAGGCAGAGAGGGGATGCAAATTGTGGTTTGGCAAGGAGGGCTGAAGCCTAGGATGTGCCGTGTGATACTTAGGAAAGTGACCAGGGGAGAACCAGAGATCAAGAAGATCATGATCACTAAAGCATCACCTCCATAGTTGGTAATGTCAGCATGTATTGTAACACAAGGAGCATGGAGTCTGTAGGTAACACCACCTTCAGATAGGAAGCGTATGACTATAAGCTGCTATGTAAACTTTAAGCCCGATTCAGAGGTGGTGAATAAAAGGTTCAAAGAACAGAATTACCCAACTGGCAAGTTCTGTGCCCTACTAAAGAGACTGTAAGCTGAGAAATAAGCAAGCTTTCTATATGGAGGTGAGAGCTGAAGAATGACTGACGCTAAACTGGGCATCGGCGGTGCACACCTTTAATCCCTGCACTCAGGAGACAGAGGCATGTGGATCGCTTGAGGTCTTGGCCAATATGGTGTACAAAGCAAGTACTCTAGGACGGCCAGTGTTACACAGAAAATTCTTATTTTGAAAAACAAACATAAATGAATAAATAAATAAATAAATAAATAAATAAAATTACTAAATGTAGAATGATATATTTTTATAAATGTCTGATTTATTTAATGAAAATTATAGTTACTTATTAACAACAGACACCGATTTCTAAATTTTTACTCTTTTAATATCACATATAGTTATGCATTTATAGAATATATTTTCATGTTAGGAAAGATGTTTTAGACTCTAAAAATTCCTGGCCTGCTCTCTTAATGATGGGACTCACGTCAGTAACTTGTGAATATGTTCCTTTCATACAATCAGAGAAACTGAGAGAATACGTTAACCAAGTTAAGAATTTTCTTGTATTTTCTAACTAAAGTACTTTACATGAATTTGCCATGCTTGCATAATATACTACTAAAATATGAAGTTCAGTTGGGATCAATTTTAAATCTGTACGAGCCTGTTACTGGTTGACGACTATGATGTGCTGGGAAACCTTATTCATAAATAAGTTAGGAAATCCCGACTCCTATGTGCTTCATTTCTTAAATGGCTTAAGTTTTATGGTAAAATTTTAACTTATCAAGATGTGTATAATGTGGAAGTGTTTCTGACTCTGTTCCCACTAATCTCTCCAAGCTCTTTGATGCTATTTACTGTAAAATGCCTCCCTCCCACAGTCTTTTGAAATGCTAATTTTTTCCCAAGGCTATACAGAGATGAAGCCAATTTCCAGACTTTCTGATCTTATTTAATTCTTCATTATTTGTCTTGTTTGCCAAATGACATTGTTTTACTTATCAAAGATTTAGATGTTTATATTTTATAATTTGTGTCACCTAATTACAGTTATCTCAGTTTTATAAACTTTCATGAACCGTTCATTTTTTTAAATCTGAATTTTAACTTTTTTTTGTGTCGAAGATTTATTTTTTTTTTTTTACCCCAAGGACATTGTTTAGTTATCATCTTATTGAAGTTATGAATTAATTTGGTTACAATTGATACCAGTCCAACACCAATTTCCCATCAAAGAACATAGGACATCACTATGTTTAATTAGGTATGTCTTTTTGTAGTCCCATAAATATCATATTCTTTATATAAAACCTAAATGATTAAAGACAAATAAAGGCTGAAGTATATAATATGAAAGCTAAAATTTTCCATTGATAAAAATTACAAATATTTGCTTTGTTTTAAACATCTTAACAAATTACACTGTGAATAATTCATATAGTCTTTCCCAGTGAGTTTTTTCACTAGGAGTGTCTATCCCACATCAAGTTTCATGCTATACCTGGTGATGTAGTCTTCCAAACTCTACATGGAAAAGAAATCTTCCTGGTTCCAAACCAGGAACCACAATGTGACAAAACAGTAAAAACAGTGCCCAAAATACAAGACAATCTGAGTTCTATGAGACTTGTACCAAGATTCTGTCTTCCTGTCACTCTTTCCTCCTTTTTCCTTAGTTATTTTAATTTTAATTAAAGTTTAACCACATCATTGTCCCTTCCCTATGCTCTCTCCACCTTACTCCCCCCGCTTCTCCCCTCCCCTTCGTTCTCTCAAATCCATGGTCTTCTTTCTTTGATTATTATTGTCAGATAGATATAGGTGTAGATGTAGCTAAATATATAAATGTATAAATGTATAAGTAAACCAGCTGAGTACATTTAGTGGTGTGTGTGTGTGTGTGTGTGTGTGTGTGTGTGTGTGTTTGTGATTTCAAGGGTTAGGGTAAAAAAAAATAAATCTTCAACACAAAAAAAAAAGTTAAAATTCAGATATAACAAAAGAACGGTTCATGAAGGTTTAGAGAACTGAGATCACTGTAATTAGGTGACACAAATGACAAGAGACTAATCCCAGGGGAAGTGGAATTCGTCTACTCTCAGCAGCCCTTAGTCGTCTGTGGTTCTTTGCTAGGGCTGAAGCACCATGTGATTTCCTCCCTGCAGTATTCGTGTATCTACTAGTGCTATTGTGTGAGTACTGTCTGGGCAGCCATGTTGCTCTGGGATCTCTCGGGTGTAAATCCCCTGGGTTTCTAAGAGTTGTATTCTCATAGTTATTTTACTTCTTGAACCTCTGTGTGTGCACGTATTTTTCTTATTTGTTCAATAAGGAAACTGAGCTAAACGCTACTGGATAAAGGGTCGGCAGCCTCTTAAGTTTTTCTATGACATTAGTAAAAGTTGGGACGAGCCCAACCATGAGTTCTAATCCTGGAAGGTACGATAATCACTGGAATGCAATGCCAGGCAAACCTGTGATATGTTCTAAACCAGGGAGCTGAGGTCCACATAATATATTAAGGTGTGCACCCTGCACATGCAAGACTGTACTCCAGCCTACTTCTGCGTGACATAAACCAACTACCTTATCTTTGTGGACTTTTAAAGACCCTTGCATAAAAAGTCTCTTGACTCCATCCCATTTTTCTCCCTGTTCATTATACCCTGAAGTTTCTTCATCTGTGTATTGTATTGTGCTTATCTTAACTCAAAACTGTCAACAGGCTGAAAGCAGAGTAGATGAAAGGAAGTCACAGAAGAAATCCCTGGCTAACGGAGTACTCAGCTATCACATGTTCCTTTGAACTGTAACCTCTTGGGTGGAGAGTATCTAAAGCTAACCTTTGTTCAGCTGAGGAGTAATTTTGCTCATTCTCACACACCCTGGAGACGACTCCTTTCTAAACCTGTGTGGAATTACATGCAGCATAGTAAGACGGCAACAGGGATGGCTTGAATGTTTTTGACAGAGATGTATGCTGAAGTAGAAACTTTAGTGGCTTACAAAGCAATTAGCTCAAGCTTTTGTAGTGTGGCTTCGTGCAGGCTTAGAGATGCAGTATATATGAGCTTCAATTACTGAGTTCCTGTTTTTAGTAAATAGCTGCCCTGTAGGTTGCTAAGTGCTATGGCTGACAGGCTGTATATGAAAAAGCTTTTATTTTAATAACCAGTGGCAACTTGCACTTACATAAAAAAAAGAAAAGAAAAGGGAAAAAAAAAAGAAAACCTTTCATTTCTCGAAATACTTCTTTGGTTCAAAACCACTGAGGAGAATTGCAGTCACCTCTGGGAGAGTAGACCTAAACCAGTTATTAACCAAGGACCAAATGGGACATCAAAGAACAGGAGTTTTTAATACCAGAGTCAGGAAGCAAAATGGATCCTTGAAATAAGCCTTGGGGTCTGTATGTCTCAGATCCAGAATCAGGCACCAGAATGTATTCATGAAGGAGGCTTAAAGTTTGTATGCTTAATATTGAACAAAGAGAAGTTATATTTCAAAATGTTTACTGTAAGACCACTACCCAATAACCTGTAAATAAGCTAGCTCATTCATCTCAATGAAAATCAAGTGTGCCTAGGCCATACAGAGGCTGTGTTGTAGCTGTCAGCTGTTAAAGCCATGTGTTTCGTGAGCTTAGAAATTATTTTACCCCACCTCTTAGTGGCAAAATGGCGAAAATGCCTTTCGCAAAGATGGCTCTGATTAATCAATTAGGAGAATACTTTTAGGACATTATCTGTGTGTAGCATAGGGAAGTTGAAAAATAAATAGTAACCCATCAACAACATATTTTAAAATAAATTTTGAGTTTTATAAAAGATTTTGTGTACTAAATTTATAAAATGTATCAGAGACATAAAAATATGGTCATTAATATTGTGAAGCAATTTGATGTATCCAGTTCTTACTGTTTCCTCTCATTTTTTTTATGGCAGAGGAAGATAAAATCTATTTACTTATGAGATGTCTCCAATACACTCGAATTTTAAACTTCTATTCTCAGGTTTTATGTTATATTATATGTCATGCATCATTTGCACTTGAGATGTGTGTTACTCACCTACAAACACTTCTACCCCCTATATATATGTATGTGTATATGTATATATGTATATTTATGTATATAGTGCTTACATGTCATATTCATGTCTGCCTTAATATATACGTTTATGACATAATTGATTGATTTCTGAATTAATTGGAAAAGGAAAAAGGGTAGGGAGAGTTAAACTAGCTTTGGAGGAAATTATGTGATGATATCTGAGAGGTGTCAAATTCAGGAAGTTATTCTGATGAAACTGAAAGCTAAATAGCATAAAGGGATAAAAATTTCATACAGTAGAGTAAACACAAATTCAGTTAACTCACTAGTGTATACATAGTAAATAAAAATCAATTTCATAGAAAAGTAAAAAGAAAGTATCTTTATGACATTTTATTCAATAAATGATTATCATGGAAACCCTGTTTATGATAAAAGTTTTGATACGAATGACTATAAAATAAAATATTAATATAAGCTGCTTAGTGGGAGAAAATATCAAATATAAGTGAAATATTATATATATATATCAAATATATTCTAAAGAAGTAATAAAATCTTAAAACAAAAATATGATGAAAATATCAAATGTGGAAAACTAAACCAAGAAGAATGGCTAATAATTTACTAAATAAATGTGGAAGAAAATGGCCCACATTGAAAGTCCATTTTAGTGGTGTGGAGAGATGGCTCAGCAGCAGAGCACATGCTTGTCATCCCAGCACTGGGGTTTCCAGAGCTTGCTGGCCTCCCACACTAGCCAAGTCAGCAAGTGTCAGGTTCATTGAGAACCTGGCCCCATCCTCATTCCCTGTTCTCCCTCTCCTCTCCTCCCTCCCACTCCCCCCTGCTCCCTCCCTCTGCCATCTTGACATCTCACAGCTTTCCCCTTCCCCTTCCTTTTCTTCTCAGTTTCAAAATGTAATCAGTATTGTAGGATTTACAAATTTGTTCTAGATTCCACAGAATAAAAATGAGATTATAACCTTTAAATAGAAACCTTTTAAAAAATAAATAAGCAGCAGGCAATCTCATGTTCCGTAAGACTTCAATAAGTTGTGTCCAAACAAAGCCATTTATGGATTAACATTCTATTTTACTCTGTATTCTGAGCCTTCAAATGTGATTTCTGACAATTCTTTACATGAATTATAACTTTTAATTATATAAAAATATATAATTAAAAAGATAATGTATAGGTAGAATTAATATTGAAAACTGATAAATAATATAATTATAGTTTACTACACTGAAATAAATTTTTTGAAATAAATTATAAATAATTATATGTAATATAACTGAAATGAAACTCTGCTAATACAATTCTTACCATTGTGAAATTTTTGTTAAAAAAAAAAAAACTCTGTACTTTGGAAAACCCCTTTTAATAAATAACCAATTAGTTTTTCACTAAAAAGATAGAAATTGTTAGTTAGATATGGTGATATATGCCTATAATATGTGATAGTATTACATGAGGCCAAGACCAGCCAGATATGCATAGTAAAACCCAGTTAATTTTTTGATATATATGTTTATATATAATATAGGTATGTAAATTTTTATAATATATATGATAGAAAAATATTCTTCAGATTTAGAATGTTAAAACTTATATTTAAATTAATATTTATTACTTCAGAACATGTATTTTTAACAAGAATAATGAGTAGATTCAAATTTAGCTACATTAGCTTCCACAGATATATCACCCCATATATACACATGACTCAGAATCCATCGTTAAAACCTAGGCTATATATTTTCATCTCTGCTTTCAAAATCTTAGAGTATTAAGACTCTCCTCAGCTGACATCCTTGAAGTTGACATCGTCCTGTGACTGAGCAGATAGCAGCACGGAATTCAATTACGGCAAGTCAGCTCTGTCATTGCACCTGTCGGCTTGCACAGAAAATGATTTGTAAATTGGGCTTTATCTTTCCCATCCCATAAATCTGCTGTCCATAATTGACACTTGTCAACCTAGATGAATAGTGGGAGAAAGAAAACAGAAAGTAAATGAGTGGCCCACCTGGGAAAAACGATGTCTTGCTGCCCGTGGGAGTCATTTACAAACAGCAGTACCCAGGGACCAGAGTGTGCATCCACAAGCAGGTGGCCAGCATTTTCCTCGTCAGAAATACAGTCCAGAGCTGATTGATAATGAAAACAAAACACAGGAATGACAATTAACACTCAGCATTTTTTTCAGAGAATATAAATATTACTTCCAAGAAAACAAGAGCTTCGTTACTGTATTGAAGCCGAACGCTGCTGCACATTTCTAAGTACCGGGTTAGTGTCTGACCTGTCAGAATGCATTCATGGAGCAAGCATTTTGCCTGTCTAGGGAGTTGATATTGTCACTTGTTACACAATTCAACATCAGTTCAAAGTTGTTTGATACCAGTGTTGACAGATTGGTTTTTAAGAGACATAAAAACGTTGATATTTTCTTTCAAATCTCAAAGAAGCAGGATTTCATAAAGACGATCTTGGGAGCAAGCACTAACCACATTCACATGACAGAAAAGCCTTCAGGTTGCATTTGCCTACATGGCTTATTTACCTTCACATCTTCTTCTTCAAATGTTTATCTTAAATTTTGAAGAACTCAATTTTAAACAACCAATTTTTTTTCAAAAATGCATTAATAATCTTATGACTCTAAATAAATCATTTTTAAATTATCACACAAAGTATGATGGTTAAAATAAAAATATAAGTGCATAAATGTAAGTGATAACAGATTGAGCACTTTGCAAACTAAATTAGCAAGCTGAATTATGGTTTCAAATCATTAGCTACACAACATCATTTTACACTCTCTTCTCCATATACCCCACTTATCAACAACTCAGCTCTTTAAGTGTGCCCTTTTTGTTTTAAAATATTTAATTTATTATGAACACAATTTTTAAATTGCTCTGAACATTTCATTTTCAATTCATTGTCATTTTTATAATTTATAGCTATCTAACTTAAAAGCATTAACATTTTCTTTACCCCTTTTGCTTCCAAAAATCAGCATGAATAGAAAATTTATATGTCCTCCAAAATGAGAGCAAAGCCTTGGAAATGGAGCATTGGAGGAAGGCTTAGTTACCTGGCACCCCCTCGTCACAACTCTTCCTCCCCTTCACGGCAGGTTCAGGGAAATCATCGTTGAGCTAACTAAAGTTTGCAAAAATGAAGCATGGCTCTGCTTACGATATGTTGTAGGATTTTGGCTAAGAGGTAAGCTACTTCTCTGTGGGGTGCTTATGTAATAGCTGATGTATAGATGCTGTAATGGCACCTGGGACATTCTTGTGGAATGATAAAACACTGTGTATTAACAGCATAACGCAGAAAATCGGCAGTCAAGGTCAGCTGGTCTTGAAACTCTGATCTTCCTCACTCCACATCCAATGTGTGCTAGCCATGCTTCGTTCTTAATATATACATATGTGTGTGTGTCTGTGTGTGTATGTGTGTGTGTGTGTGTGTGTGTGTATAATAATCTATAATATCTATATAATAATCTATAATATCTATAAAATGCATAACACGTCTTATATATTAGATGCTATTTATAATATAATAATGCAACTGAAGAGTTGAATTAAAGCACTATAATGCATCCAAGTAACAAAAAGAAAATGGACTGAGCTTTAGAAAAGTTATTGTAGGAATTATAATAATGATTTGAGTCACAGTTTTTTATCACTTAACATAACAAGCCTTTGAAAAGAAAATTCACTGTAATCTGAAAATATCAGCCTATAATAAATATTCAACATTTACAATACAATACATTATGTAGTCAATATCACTCTTACATGAAAATGTGTGTTTATGAGTGATGTGTAAGTTTAGATGGCTTGTACAAAATCACGTCCTTAAAAAAGGGAGTTGATTCAGCATGTAGGAATCTTTGCAACCAATTCTGACACTCTAAGATCCAAGGAACCCACATAGTGGGAGGGAAAAACTGATCTTTTGAGTTATCCTCTGACTTCTACACATATGTTATGGCAGGAGTGTCCATATATACACGTGCATGGCATGCTTAAGTAAATATAAACATTATAATCATATTTTCTAATAACAGACGGGATAGAAATTGGCATCATTATAAAGTTGTAGCTAACGTTCAGATGAAATAACGGAAGCGCATTGACTTTCTGTTTTGTGTTGTGAAGTCAGCTTTACTCTCTTGTTCCTTCCTTCCCGAATTATTCCGGTTATTACCAAACCTCGCTTGTTTTTCACAATCCTTATGGTCAGTTCTGTCATTCCTACATTACCTATCAAGACATGCAGTTCCTAGCAGTTTAGCAGTTGGAGTAAGATGCCATAATTAGTAAGTGAGGGCGCAATTCCTCAACAGTTTGTTCATGGCTTCAAGTCCCAAGAAGGCAGGAAGCCTTCAGCCACTCTAGACTGACTGGAAAGTGTGATCTTTCCACTCCAGGATTTTATGCAATTATTCAGCTCGATAGTCTTTATATACGTTGCTCACGTGGATGTAGCCACGTATTTACGTGTGCGTTGCTGACTGGGTGATCCGTTATGTCTTTGTGTGAGGAATAAAGCGTCGCACAGTTCCCCACACTGGCTAGTGTGATGCAGAGTAATGCTAATTCCTATTAGTTTCCAAAAATATTTGATGCATTAATACAAACATATTTATGGGATGCTGTGATATTTTGATAAATCTGTACATTGTTAGGGATTGATGCATCCTGTATATTCAACAGCTCTCATTTGTAAAAGTTTCATAATCCTTTTATCATTTTGAGTTATGTAGTGTGTTATTATCAGTAGTCATATTGGTGATTATTTCTTATAGAAACAGTAACCTGAGACCAACGTTAGCATTCCTTCTGTGTAGTTTTAGTGGTGGAATTATACTATATTACTCAACTTTTGTTCAATATTTATTTTAGCTATATGATTATGTGCCGAATGCACACATAACCACTGGATATGTATATATGTGTGTGTATACATGCCTATGTGTAGTATGCGTGTATATATATGTGTGTATATTTATGCGTGTGTACACACACACATATATACATGCATACATACACATAGGCATGTATACACACATATATATTATGCATATTATATAAGTACATGTGTATGTATATTATATTTATATATGTATACATATATAATTCATAAGTCATAATGCATATATGCATTCATATATAATGTAAACATATATGAATTGCATAATGATACATATATGAATTACACAATATGTGTATATGAGAGAGACATCTTTTAATTTCAGACGAACTTACTTTAAAATATAGTAAGAAGAACTGGCTATTCAAAATAAATTCTTACTAACTACCAACTACAGAAAATATGACTTTCATTTGTCATTGATATGAGCAGTTTTGAAATAAAGTATGGTACACTATTCCTTTGTTTGCCGTCTGTGGCACATTAAAACAGGAATGAGAGATGTTTTCATAAGTATTACCGAATTTCTCAGAGAGGGTACCACTGGAAAATATTTATTACTGGACAAAATGGAATATGCACTCATTTGAAAAAGAAATTGAGCATGTTGGCCCCTAAACTGAACAGATTAGGTGAACATCTGCAGAGAGATATTTGCAACATCAGTTATTGGGATGTGTCAGGACTGTAGTCATAATGTGTCACTGTGATTTTGTGTTTTTATTTCTCTACTAATAAGAAAATAAAGATCAGATCTATAATATGAATTGCCTAAATGCTCATGTTGCTTTCTGCTAACCTTTGAGTCTTAAAATATGAGGACCCTGCTCATCATGAGGGGCCCAGCCAGCTGCTGCAGCAAGCAAGCGAGATCGTAGAAGTGAGCACATACATAATGAACACACACAGCTTCACACCTCAGGAAACGAACAGATACTGCCAAAGCTTGGTCACAGTTTTGAATAGTCTGCCAGTTTAAGGGAAAGGATCTCTGAAAAGAATGGTTAACCTAAAATTAACACTGAAATGAGAAAACGAGGAAGGATTTCTTCTTATCTACAGGAAAATCTAGTGTGGTTTAAAACTATCAATCTCCCCTCAAGTCATCCACAATCTTTACCTACCTGAGTCTTAGGCAACTATGTTGGTTCTATAGGGCCATAATTTAACACTAAGCATCCGGGAGGAGGTTGTCAGGTAAAGTGCATCATCTCCCTCTTCCCAAGCACTGATAGAGAGTGTTAGCTTCCTTCTTGCTATAGAGTCTTTTCTTAATTACACCTCTCCTCAACTTTTGGAGTCACACACACACAGCTTCATTGCCCAGCCTGGTGAATGAATAAATGAGCAAGAATCCAAATGAACAGATATCCAAGGCTACTGGAAACACTGGTTTTCCTGTCTTAACTCTGAAGCACTCCCCATTGCCTTACCATTATCTATATGAGGAGCGTGCGTGTGATGGCTGCTAGGAGTGGCCATATTATAACTGCAAGAGAAAGGTAATGAGAGTTATATTTGTGTCCTTGGTCTGTTTGTCAAAACATACAGTTGTCAGTAGAATACATTTTTATGAGAAAACCCAAACTTTAAACTACAGTTTATTTTTGTTTTCTTACAGTCAAACAAATTCTACATCAGAGAAAGTCACACTGAGAGGGTGGGTGGAGAGGAGGAGAGGCAGGAAGAGAGAGAATACTAGGTAATAAATATGCTCCATTTCATAGGCCACATTTCTGTGTTACAGTTCTTCATTGACATGTGTTAACACAATGACGTCATAGGCAAGAGGTAGAAAGACATAGCCGGTAGGGCAGTGGGCCAGCTACAGGTTATCTAATAAAAGGTGAGACTAGAGGTATTATCTTCCCTGTACTTGTCTCCTCGTTGATTTACCCACGTTTCTCTTGTGGGTGAGAGTATGTGTCATGCTTGTATGGCGATTATGGTGTATACACATGCACGTATGCCAGGGCGTGCAGAGGCCGGAGTAGACTGTTTGGTGCACTGCTCTTTTGCTCTCTGCTTTGTGCCTTGACAGAGGGTCTTTTCACTGAACCCGGAACTAGACTGGTTTCCAGCAAGCCCCAGTCAGATTTCCTGTCTCGGACCCTGTTAGTCCTGGGTTTGCAGGCATCTGTGAACACAGCTGGCTTTTTTAAATCAAGCTTCTGGGGATTTGAACTCATGTCCTCAAGGCCTCCAAGCTAGTCTTCTCACCCGTCTCTCCAGACTCATTATTAGCCGTTAAGATGGTCGGTACTTCTTTGCTGACTGAAACTAGTTTTGAATGAAGAAAAAATTCCTTATGCAATTGAAATAACGATGCAGGGCAAGCCACACACGGAAGCTGATCTGTGTGGGTTTTCCGCTGGAGACACCAGGCTGTTGGGAGGATCTAATGAGGAGGGGATGGTGAGGAGGAGCTTGAGAGGAGGAGCCAGAGAGGAGGATCCACTGAGGAGGAGCATGGGAGGAGGAAGGAGAGGGGAAGAAGTGAGGAGGAGCCAAAGAGGAGGGTGCACAGAGAAGTAACCTATGAGAGCCTAATTTCTGTTTTGGTGCATCTGTATACCTCAGTAATCATCAGTTTTTACTCCTTATGTCTTCCTCTTTGATTATTTGTTTGGCATTTCTTCTGGTATTAAGACACATTAGGCCGGGTGGTGGTGGCGCACGCCTTTAATCCCAGCACTTGGGAGGCAGAGGCAGGCAGATTTCTGAGTTCGAGGCCAGCCTGGTCTACAGAGTGAGTTCCAGGACAACCAAGGCTACACAGAGAAACCCTGTCTCAAAAAAACAAACAAAAAAAAAATGAAAGCAAAACAAAACAAAGAAATGTTAACAACAACAACAAAAAAGACACATTAGTTTTCAACATCCTTTTTTGTACACATATGGGTAGTTTAACAGTCTTCTAGAATGAGTAGTTTGTCAGCCAGTTAAGCAACCAGCTACTTCAATGACTCTTTAGAGATGTCCACGCTAAGAACAATTAGTTATGAATTAATATCTGAAACAAAACTTATTCATAATTGGTAACTTTCCCTACCTATATGTATTTGTTGCAAACTGTATTTTCCAAGTGCACAAAAAAAGTGACTCCTGGGTATAAACAGCCACTTGAGGAAAAAAAAAAATGTGTCTTCTGAAACTCAAATAGTGTATAGATAATTAATGCCATGTCGCACTGGTGGTATCGCTCACGGGAGGAAATCTAATAAAGTTTCTAGTTATGGTTTTCTTGGTGGCAGCTTATGCCTTCTGATACAATAACTACAAAGTACAAGCTATAAAAGTAAACACAACATGTTTACCAGACTGTAGGGAACTGTTTTTCTGTTTTGGTTTGGTTTGGTTTGGTTTTGGTTTTTTGGGGGGAGGGAGGTTGCCCTCAGTTTTCACAATAAGTCTTAAATCGAGACGAGTATTGAGGACTAACCATTGAGCAGCATGGATGTTTATATTTCTATAAACAAATGGAGCAGTGGAGACGGTGACTTTTCAACTCGTCTTTCTAACTGACATTAGAGTGGTGAGGCTGCAGCTCTTCTGAACGCCTG